>VXBI01014665.1:217260-235718 GCA_013397375.1 Toxostoma redivivum | reverse complement strand
GCATGTGGATCCCCACGGAGCACGAGAAGTACGGCGTGGGTGAGTGAAAGAGAAGGCGAGCGGGGCAGCGTGGGGGCGAGGAGCGGCGCTGCCGGCGGGGAGCGCATCCCGGGCAGAGCGGGCTCGCCCCGCGGGGCGCTGCTGCCGTTTCCCGCTGGAGCGAAGGCAGCGCCCTGCGCGTGTGAGTGCTGCGATGGGGGCCGAGGTCCCGTCAGGGCGCGGGGGAGCGGCCCCTTCATCGGGGGCTCAACAAAGGGCGGCCGATGCCCAAGCCGCGGCTCTGGCGTCTCCCGCCGCTGTCAGGGGATGGGGCACGGGCCGGTCCCCAGTCTCCGAGGCGGGCGCTCGGTTCTCCCTGCCGGCGCTGGGTGAAAAGGCTGGCGTTTCACGGGGAACAAAGCAGCCTAAAAACATTTCTGAGAACGGCGACCCGGTGGGAGACGGTGTCCGCCGACGGCCCGTCAAGGAGCGGCAGCGGGGCCGCGGGCATTGTTCGCGCGTCGGGGGTTTTGTCGGTGCTTCGCTGGAAACCAGACAAAGTGTCGCTTGTGGGAGCCGCGCTGCCTCGCCTGTTTGTTCCCCTCTTCCCGGTGCAGGGCTCTGGAGCCCGCGGGTTTGACTTGCGGAGTGATCGGAGAGACTCGCAGTGATTTTATTTTTCTTGGCACCGCCTACGCCAACACCCGGTGAGCGCCGGCCGTTCGTCCCGGACAATAGCCCCCTCTGACACTGATGTGCTGAACTGGTGGACAGACCTGCCGTAGTAGGCAGCTCTCAGTGTGTTTACGTCGCATTTGAACGCGGAGTTGTTCGTATTGGAGATAAGCGGGAGGAGCGCGGAGCCCTCCTTTGTGTGTGTGTGTATAGCAGCGCTGTGGCGAGCCGAGAGCGCGGGGCCGCTCCGTCCCATCTGGAGTTGATCCCAGATGTTGCTGTCTTCCGAATGCTAAATTACACGGATCATCGATGGGATTTTTTTTCTCGACTTCTTTATTTGTCAGGTCACAGCTGGGTTGCAAGATATTGATCAGTCCTGTCACCCGCCTTTCTTTACGAGGATGGGCAAGAGGCTTAAAAACCACTCTGGGACTCCCTGGAATGGCATGCTGGATATTAGCAGTCAAGTATTTCAAGCTGCAGCCCTCTCTCCGTCTATTTGTTGTTTATTTTTATTTTTGATCTTACTGTGCTATTTCACAACTCAAGCACTTCCCCCCATATATGAGCTAAAAATTACGATCTTTTTTATACTGGAAACAAGCAGAAAAACACTGTTCCCCCTATTAGAGTACCTATCCCATCGTTGCTAAACAATTAAGAGATATCCCTTAAGTAAGCTTTTCTACGTTTAGTAACCCTCTTCAGGTACTTAGAGGTGAATTGCTCATCACCTCTGCCTTGCTTACCAGAGGTGGTGTTACTGAAATCTTACTCCTGCTTAAGAGGTACAGTTACAGCTTCTCAATAGAGAGCTTCCTTTGGATCAACCAGAATATGTGGTCCACTACAAAGATTATCTTTATTTGTGCAAGTATAATATAGTCACCAAAACGGTGCGTATTCTTATTTAAATTCGTTTCCTGGTTTTCTGTGATCTGGCTTCCAAAGGCTATTCAAGATAGTAACAAAAAGCCACTGTTCCAATTGGTTTCTCTGTACCTCTAGGATGGGAATGATATTATAGTTCAATATGACTATTGCAAAATATTGAAATACTAACCTAAAGTAATTTAATTTTTCTCTTGGACTGCTTTTTATGCTATGTGCTCACTCACCTGCATGATGAGTGCTGTCTGCAGAATCTTCACACCTAATTACCCTATAAGCTATGGTACTGTGGGAGGGGAGGTGGGAGAAAGGGTTGCATCTTGCTGTATAATTATTTAAACTTTATATAAAGTGAACCTCATAAATCAAACTTGCATTTTGCACCACAGACGAATTTATGTGTTTTATTTTTTACTGATAGGATTATTACATTTCCAAATGTATTTTAATGCTTGTGTGTTTATCTGCGCTGGTAAAATGGGTACTTTAAGAAACCCCTTTGAGTATCCTGATTAGTTGTACCAAGCATGTGTATCCTTTATACAGGACTTGCATCAATATCAGACCTCATCTGCATTTTCAGTCTGAATTCTGCAGCACATGCTGTGTGCTGCACATTACTACTGTGATGCCAAAATGGATGAATAATCAGACAACAGCCACCTGGCTGCACTGAAGGGTTGCTGGTAACCAGGTGGCTGTTGCTCACTTGCACAGCCTGACTGATCCCACTTTCAGGGGTAGGTAATACAAGTCACAGTCTTCTCTTCTACAAATATTTTAACTTGTGCCTGCTAGGTATTGATGATATCTGGTTGATTTTTTCCTTAATCATGTTGCTTAACTCTGAGTTCATTTAGTAGTAGGCAGACACACTGCTACTCATTTCATGGTAGACATTCATGCTGCTATAAGGAGAACACTGCTATACTTTTATGTGCCACCTTTTGTACTACAGTTGTGTGTTTTTATTTCCAATGCTATAGATTTTGTCAGTTATGTTGTATTATCTCTCAGGATGATAAAAGTGAAATCAACACTGGAATATTTCTGCTATTGAGAACTTGCTTTGTCTGGGTTTTGGTATCTGTATTTTCAGAACAGAAGGCTAAGCTTTTTCACTTTGAAATTGCATGTGTTTTGAATCACACCTTCAGCTGTGGTGTCAAACCAGCAATGGCATTGTACAAAGGATCCTGTGGTCAGTGATGTGGAGTATTTAGCACAAAGTATGCTGATGAAAGGGTAGGAGAGGTAAGATTATTTTTGCTGTTAACAGTGTTTAAATCTGGTAGATGTCAAATGGAGTTAGTTTACATAAATACTGTATGCTGACATATGTGAATTTAGAACCCAAGAGAATCACAGATTGATTTAGGTTGGAAAAGACCTCCGAGAGTCCAACCAATGACTAATATTGTTTAGAACAATAATCAAGCCCTTTTTTAAAATGAGTAATTTAAGACTGCATAGCTTTGGATGCTCTGCAGGCAGCAAACAGTAAGTGTAGCTTTCAAAAGTGACTCTTACTAGTTGGTGCATACTGGAAATTTTTATCTGTAATAAATTAATCACAGGACTACATAATTACCTTCTAGCTGCTGTTTGAAGTAAAGAGGCAAGTTCTGTTTCATCTATATTCAGGATATCTATTTTTTGTTTTTGTCTCACCATATCTGCATATTGCCATATCATCTGATATCTTGGATTTACCTGAATCTATAAGGGTGCAGTTATAATCTCTGCAAAGTAGGCAATTTACCCTTTTTCACTGAGCACAAATTTTCTCAGCATTGCTCTGGAAGGCATTTTTTGGATTAGGGTGGAAAGATTAATTAAAGGAGAATAATTAAAAACAATGCTGAATGTGTCACCTAATTTACAAGCAGAATGATATTCCAGATGATTAAGTCATTCTGTACAGCAAAATATACCAGTTTAATTCGGCCAAGCTGAAATAGTGGTTGATATTTTAAGTGTGGTTAAGCCATAAATGTGCCTTTCTGAGGGGGGCATGAAGTTTGGGCATCTTCTAGTTTATAGATGGGGAAGTGTAAGGTTCAAATGACTTTGTACTGTAAGCTGAGGTTCATAGGAGGAAAAAGACAGGGGCCTGTTAGTTGATCACAGGAGCAGTATTGACTTGCACATAGACAAAAGCCAAATCAATTGGCTTGTGTCCTGTTCTGAGTTGCAGCCAAACTAGTCTTGGTAGCAGTCCTATTGAAAGATAGCAAAGATATCCTAATCTCCATGCTGCAATCCCTTTTTTGACTGCAAGCTAACTTTACTGTAAATGAACTTGGTTTGTTTAGCTCAGCTCAACAGTATCTCTGTCAATAGCATGGTATAATGTGTTTTGTTAAACATAAACATTTCATTAGCTTTTCTTGTGTTCCTCTTCAAACAGTATAAACAAAGCCTTCAGTCAAGCCTTATTTCCTCCACTCCTCTCCATGAGTTGTGCCTCACATTTCTATGTGGAATTCACTTTGATTTTTGTCTTAGACTAATAGTGCCAATAATAATGGGCTATACCCAAAACTTCTATCAAGCTGTCTAAACAACTATTTAGAATTGAGGCAGGGCAAAAAGTTTTGTATTTGTGGGTTCATTTAACTGAGGGGCAGTTGGAGGGTGATTTTTGCTTTCTAGTTACTGCTTGTAACTGTTTGTGGGGCTGGTCACCTGCAAGCAAATGGAGTTGAAGGTACCATGGGGCTCCAAGAATGAGGCTGACAGGATACCAGTGCTTCCTTTGCCTCACTGGGACAGTGAGAGTCCATTATGAAATACTCCCTGAGTTCTAACTATCTGAGACAGCAAATGCCCACACATTTTTGACACATGACACATTTGTCATGGAGGCTTTTATATCAACTTAGTATGTCAGTCAAAGGTGTTTTTTGTTTTTTTTTTAGTCTTTTATATAAGCAGTAACTTTGAATGTCTTTAAAAAATGGAATTATCTCAACTTGCAGCTTTTGGACAAAAGAAAATGCTGACTGTATTTTCTTGGAGTGCTGAATATGAAGTTGAGATTAAGTAATTTTTGGTCATAAAACTAGTCTTAGGTTAAACAAATTAGGTGATGAAATCTTCTTGATTTTAAAATGAATTTTAAAAAGCTGTCTCCAAAAATCTGTAGATTTCCCTATGGGTTTGATATGTTTTGTATGTCTTCACTATCTCCTAAGGACAGCTCAGAGCTGGCTGGCTCCTTAACATGTTGTATAGTGTCCTTCAGAGACCCAATTTTTCCTATTTACTACATATCTGGAGCTACTGAGGAAAGTTTCTGAAGGCAGAGTATATTTCATTGTTAGCTCTATACTGATATCATTCTTTCTTCCTCTTTCACTGTATTTTTACCACCATTCTCAGTGTTGGATTTGAGGCTGCTAGTTGGGCTGTATTTATCCAAAAAGTGATGGAACAATGGTGAATTAAATGACATAAGCAGCGAAGGTGGGAATGTGCTCTCCTTGTGGAAAAAGAGAATTTTTTTTGTTGTTGTTGGTTGTTTTTTTTTTTTGGTTTTTTTTTTTTTGTAATCTTACATAGGGTAATGTAATCTGTGATTGCTTCTGCCACTCAGGCAGCATGAGATGGAGTCACTAACTTTTCTGTCAAGGAAGCTATAATAGGTTACTGGACTCCTACCATGCAGGTCTCAGCAGCTTTTTGCACTGCTGCAAGAATGTCTGCCATTGACTCATCTCTTTGCTTCCCTAACCTGCACCCCAGAAAGGAAACTTCAGAACAAAACTGGGTTTCATGTTTGCAGCCTGGTGCAATGTTTTCTGTGGTGTTCCACAGTTCCCAGCTAATTTCTGAGTGTAATTCACTGTGTAGGTTTTGGTCTATAAAGTTCTCTGTAATTTGAGTTTTGGGATGGGGGAAAATCCTGAGGAGGGCATTTGACTGCTTGGATCATTTGTGACACTTGAAAGTATTTAGCAACTGAGACAAGACACTTTGAGCAGACAGTTTGCACCCCTGGGAAATGTGTTGCTTAATTGCTTTTGTTTTGGGAGACTTTGTGTTGTGTTGTTTTTGTTGTTTGTAGGTTTTTTTAACTGTGTTTGTCGGTTCTGTGAAAGTACAGGGGAACAAACATGATAATCTGTCAAAGCCTGGTTCCTCACAGAAAGGTTGAAATGCAAAAGTTTTGCTTTGTTTTCAGTCTGGAATTTCTTTTGTTACTGTGGTTTTTTGTTTGTTTATTTGTTGTGGTTTTTGTTTTTTTTTTTAATGTAACTGTATATCATCGAGTAACCTTTTGTTTTGCTTTTCTTTGTTTTCTTGCTATCTGTTTGTGAGGAGCTGAGCAGAATGACTTTGAATCATCCAGTTCCCAGTCATTTGGAAGCCAGGTGACTGACCTGGAGGGAATGTCTCTTTATTTATTTGTCACATGCATTTAATTTGTCTTAAATGTCTCTAGCATTACATACAGAGGATTGATTTTTTTTTTTTTTTCCTGAATAGAAATATAGAAAAATGTTTAGGAAGACTTTTGAGGGATTTAATCTCTACTGCTTTCTCAAGGCCAGGTCAACTCTAGCTGTCACTTCTGTGGGATATTTGCATATATGTTTTTAAAATGCTGTTAGCAGAGCATCTACAACTTCTGTAATCAGTGTTTAGCAATCTCACTACCTAGTAAGTGTTTAGCACTGGACCAGTTTTCCTCTTGAATGTATCATTATCTATATAGGAAGACTTGACAAGACTTTTCCTTGCATGAAATAGCTCCTCATTTTTCCTTGTAAATATGTTCTTATCCATGACCAATTGATCCAGGTTCAAAACTGGAAAGGGAAACTTTATCACGCAAAGCATGAGAATGTTAGTGTGTGCTTTAGGTGATGTGTCTTGTCTGCTTGTCATTCCTGGTGTGACATTTGTTCCTTTTGCAGAAGCATTGCACCGACTCACGTTCAGTCGGGAACTGCTAATCAATCCTTCAAATCCTTTTCCAGAATACGCTTGTCTAGACAGTCGTTCTTCCATCCTGTATTTGTCAGCTGATGATTTCTGCTTATGTGTCTTTACTGAATGGCACTTTTCTTCCATGCTATTTATTCCATTTGTCAGCCACGCCGACTCTCAGATTTCCTTTCCCTCATATGCCTGTTGGAAGCATCCTGTTTGACAGGTTTGAGACATGAAATTTAGGAACTGTACTATCAGGAGCAGATCTTGTTATGAGAAGCAGTGCATGATAAGCAACCAAAGATGCTTGGATGCCACAATGATTTGCTGTTAGTTTGCATTCGTGTGTTTAA
This sequence comes from Toxostoma redivivum, assembly GCA_013397375.1. Classification (NCBI taxonomy): domain Eukaryota; kingdom Metazoa; phylum Chordata; class Aves; order Passeriformes; family Mimidae; genus Toxostoma; species Toxostoma redivivum. Next base: position 228,879 of record VXBI01014665.1, on the reverse strand, counting down.
AGAAATGTACTTTTCAGATCTTTACAATGACAAGAGACCAAAGTGAGCTGCTTGCAGTTTCTCTTCATCATGTATTTTTCTGGTTACTCAGAATTTGTGTTCCCAGTTACATAGTTTAAAGGTGATATGATAACTTGTCAACCTTGCACTTTTGGGCACCTGAAATGTTTTTTTTAAAAATAATGCTCGAACTTCCAGATGCTCGGGGATGAATAGGAGAGTGGCAAACTGCAGCTCTGAAAGTCACCTGTGCCTTAGGGACAAAGAAACAAGCTTGGAATTTGCAATCTGTCATGCATTGTGCTTGCTCTTTTTTGTTATTTTGAGTAAAAAACTAGGATAAAAATTTGCTTTGCAGTATTATAAAATCGAAAGTCTTACTGTATGAAAAAAATCCTTGCTGATACTGATTGCACCTTTCATCTTTCTCCAGTTAAGGAACCAAGTCAAATTATTTTTTGTCTTCACATGCAATTATTTATCTACTTTAGTAGCAACTGCTGAAGTTATTACAACTAAAAGTGAGTAAGGTGTGTTTACTCAGGTCTCTAGTACAAAGAATTTCGTTTTTTTGATAGTTGGTATGTAGAAAACCACACTAGTAGATGAGGTAATAAAACCGAAAATGGAGTTTTTAATTAGTAAGACGCACTTTAGGTGTTTGAGGAATAACTTAAATTTATTTTAGTTTTGCTTTTTGCATTACTAGATTTCCAGTGTGTGTTTTTTGGGCATTCAGGCTCTGGAAGTAGGTGGTGGCTGGTCTAATGCAGTCACTAGCTAACTCATGTGCTTGCTCAGTCCTTTCTGCAGCAGAGAAGAAATGTGTCCTTTGAAATCCATTGCTTGGGATTTCTTGATTTGAATTTAATTGTTGTTTGTACTGAATTTATGATTTCTGTGTTTTATTTAGAAATGTAAAATCCTAAACTATAATGGTGTAAACTGATGCATTTTCATGAATACTTTTCATGGAGTAAGTGGGAATCTACATACACCATGGATTATAATTGTATATTTCTATAATAGAAATTATGGAATTCTGTTTAGTTGCTTTCAGAGCAAGGCATTTTCTTTTACTATTTTAAACCATTTGCTATATAGTAGGATAATGTTTTATTCTTTTACAACTCTTTGAAATTACAGGTTACAGTGCAGACATTAAATGATTACTCCATAAAGTCTTATTTTAACTTTTCTTCAGAGTAGTGTAGTGAGGTGTGTATTGATGTTGGGACAGGACACACTAGTACTTCTGATGCTTTGTTTTGTTCCATGGGCTTACTGCAAAATCTGTATTATTTCATTATTTTTATTATAGAAACCCTAACAGGTAACAGCTTGATCCTTGATCAAGCAGGAGTTATTTACAGACTATGTAAATGTGCAGTAGTTGTACTTTCATGAGGTAGCATTCATGCTTCTGTAGGTGATGTTACCCATAAAATGAAGACTATTAATTTTTTTCTGGGAAAAGCCCTTTACAAAGATGGCTGTTGGGTTTTAAGTGCATGGTCTTATTTTTTTGGAGAAAATATAGCATGGTGTAACTTAAATGTCATCAGAGGTAACACTATGAACCCCTGAATCCACAGATACAACTATGAGGAGCACTCTCAGACTTTTAGGTGCAGCTGTGAAGTACACTGCTTGAAACTAACAGGGTAGAAATGGGCCACAGGTTACAAATGCTGGTTTTTTTTGGTAAGTGATAATGGTAGTTTTGATAAGCAAGTTGGATAATATCTTGTGTCTTCAAGGAATATGCCTCTTTTCCTAGGCTGTATGATTCTTCTCTTCATATCTGTACTAGGCCTGTTAGTACAGAGAATACAGAGCTTGACATGCAGTTTGTGTCTTTGCATGGGATTTAGAAGTGCTCCTTCTGGTGCTAAAATTGTTTCCTCTCTTACTCTGATAAAGAAGAAATATGAGTGTACTTTTGAAACAATTTTATGGACAACAGTTGGCAGAGCTGCTCTGTTATTCATGGTTAATAGTGGAAACTTCTTAAACATTCTTTACTTATCTGTTTCTTCCCTATTCCTCTTCATTCGCCCCCTGCCCCCAGCTTCCTTCCTTTTTTTTTTTGGTCTGTAAAACTTAGGACAAAAAAAAGAGGAAATCCTAAGGTGGAAAACAGAAGATCCCTGTTCTTCTGTTTCAGTATAAGAAGCACATGTCAGTTCTTTATCAGGTTCCTAACCTCTGTTCTTCTACCTACCTCTATTAGAAAAAAAAATTACTAGCTGATTATAAGTCAAGCCAAAATAATATTGATATCCACTTTTCCATTTGGAGTAACAAGACCTGAATGCTTTTTCTCATTGGGCCAGATGTAGTTCTGAGTTCTCAGCTGTGTTGAACAAATGGGTTTATTCCTATTAATTACCAGGTTAAATAGGTAAAGTAAGGGTGGATGTATTTGCCTGCACATATTTTGCTGTTTTATTTGCCTAGGTGAAATATGCCAGTGATAATGGTAAGCATTTCAAGTTACAGATTCTCTGGTCCATTACTGGAGAGCTCAATTCAATCACTTAATATTTTTTTTCCGACTGCATTGGAAGACAAAAGACTTGTATTTGAAAAATACAACAGACAACTCAGCGTTTTCATAATGATTTAATTATTCAAAGACAATTTCTTTAATTAATTAAAAAAGGATTGTAAGAGATGCTGAAAATATGTAAAATATCAGAATACTCTGTTTTTCCCAGCAAATGTGTGATGCTCTTGCATGTGAGACAGATGTTGGTTTTAGAGTTTAATCTTTGGAAATAGTGTTTGGAAATGTAACATGGTAATGTAACAGAGGAATCTGAGGTAATGGACTCTCCAGCCTCAGACATGGTAAGATGGAAATCTTATTCCATAATTGCCTGCAGTGTCACTTCTTTTAAGCTGCTGTCAGTGGTTGCTTCTAAAAAACACTATTGTTTTATTGGCTTACTTTTTAAAAAATATGAATAGTAGCTTTATCTCAACCTAGCAATTATAATGTACTTCAAGAAGTAATATATAAAACTTGTTCTCTTGATGAAAAGCCTTGGCTTCCCAGCGACATGAAGGATGAATTGTGTCAGTCTTGCTGTTGCTACCTCTCTGTTGTTCAGTGTTGGACTGAATCCATTGCTTTTGTATCTTCAAGCTTAAGTGTACTCTTGCTTGTTTACATTCAGGGAATTCCTGGGGAAGTCTTTAAGACTGAAATTTTTGTTGCTCTTTAATGTATTTGCATGCAAAGGAAAGTATTTCTTTGTTTCTGCTAAGACTCAGTTCTGCCAAATTGGCTGGGGCTTGAATAGCAATGCCTCTAAAAAATCTGTATTTAATAGGTGTATTAAATAGCACCAGTTTTAAAGATGGCTGAGATAAAGTGTATCTATTAAGTAGGCATAAATTATGCTGGTCCTTGTTTTCCCAATCTAATCTGAAAAACGTAACTTAGTAAATAGGAAAAGTGCAGCTGCAACATTAGAGAAATTGCATTGGTTTTCATGATGAATCTTACAAAGATATGTTTGGATTTATATTGATAAATATTGCCTCTAGCTCTTTTTGTGAGCAGCCATTAAACAGCATCATAATTGACATGCAAATGTGGTAGTACAGCTGATAGAGATCTGTGGTCTCCATCAGTGTGCTTTGCCTCTTTTTGAGTTCCCCAGCAAAATAGTGACCAAGTAGAAAGGGATTGGACTGATGAGGAGGTGCCTCTTTTCAGAGAGGCCAAGGTCTACAATAAACCTATTTAGCTTTATGGACTGAATGGACTCTTAAACTAGCAAATTAGGATCTTTTGGTTAGTCTATGAAGTGGATTTGTTGTTTGCAGAGCCATCATAAGTTTGGCTGGTTAATGATCTCTGTAAAATACCATTTATGTTTTTACATACCTTATACAAAACCTTAAAGGCACTCTGCAGACTACAAATTGCAGCTTTTGTGCAGGATATAATATGCACAGCTACACTACCAAATGTTAAAGTACCAAAATGTTAACTATCAAATGTTAAAATAATCCAGGAAACTCAGAATAGAATATTGTCTTAAGTATATGTATGTGGTATGACTTTGTTGAGCAGGATATGATTGTCTGGGGACCAGCATGACCATGGCCAGACCAGCTAGGGCTCACTCAGCTCTGGCCATGTGCTTCCCCCTATGCCTTTGTAACAGCTTCTGTGATGAGCAATTGAGAGAGCTGATCTGGCTGAAAACTAATCACTTGTTTTTGGCAGGGAGGTATTTACACTGCATCAGCACCTCTAGCTGGGTTTGTCTGCCAAAATAAGTGTGCCAGTGTGGGGGGAACTGAGGGAGGGTGCAGCTGGGAGTAAGGGAGATGGCAGGACCCCAGTGTTCTGCATGTGCCTGCAGGCACATCAGATGAAGTCTAACAGAAAGCTACAGCCTAATAAGAAATTTAGTTGGCCTATCAAGCATAAATTACACTTTTCATGGGGGAGGAACAAATAAAAAACTGATAGATAAACTGCATGTCATCTTATCCAGCTGTTTGGTCTGGATCCATGTGTGTTTTGTTTATGGAACCCGCAGTTAGTTATAAAACACTAACACATTTTAAGTTACTGCCAAGCACAGTTAAGTGCTTTCTTCTGGAGGCTGCTTTGTGAGCAATTACCTCTTTTTGTAATCTCAAACTTTGTCTTCCTTGCACCAAGCAGAACTGTTCAAGCACACATTTTCAACATGAAATTGAGATTGATTTTTTTTTTTTGAACCCTTAGCAGGCTGATAAAATATAGTTTGAGTGTCACAAGATCAGAAAACTCTAAAGGTGTAATTTTTATTTTGTGGATGTAAAATGAGTCAAATTATACTGTGGAGCAAAACTTATGGAAAAAGGTAGAAAGTGACAGAACTGAGAACTGGTAAATGTGCATCACGAGTCCTGTGAGATGTAAGTAATACAATAAAATAAAATGAGCATCGATGTCATACCTCTAACATCATTACGAGAGGTCTTTGTCCTACTGCTGCATTCAGGTAAACATTAAGTACTTTCAAAATCAAAATATGCAAAAGAAAAAATGAACAGTTCAGCCTGATATAATTAAATATTTTATATTTGAAAATTTTGCATTATTTGCTATTATACAAATACAGATATAAATACTTTTTATAATGATTACATATAATAATGTGGTTGTTATGAGAACTTGAATATCCTCAGAATAATGAAAATTGCTGCTTCTCCAAAATGATGGCTGTTAAGCATTGCCATTGCCTCTTCAGTCAGCATACATTTGGGAATAAATTTGAAGAAAAGGCCTTAGCAGTTTCTCCTTCCAACTATCTCTACTAGTCTTGTCCCATTTCTCCTTTGCTGAGGCTATCTCTGGGTTAGCTCTCCTGGAAACCATCAGTGGTTGATCCGTGAGCATTCTGCACTGCCACAGTCATGTTCCCTTCTAGCTCTTTTCTCCTGTTGCCAAGCTCATTTGTCTCACTTCTGTCTGTCAGTTTTTTAGGTCTGAAAACTATGACTCGAGCTTAGAGAAAATACTCTTTGGCTAATTATGCATTGTTTTGTACCAAAATAAGTTTTGGAAACATAACAAGAGCCTTAAGCACAGGAGGAATTGTTTGGTTTGGCTATGATCTATAGGGTACCAGACTTCTCAGTGTCTGATGATAGGAAACAGCATCCTTATGACTTTTCTGCTATGGTAGCTATAAAGCTGGGGCATCACATATGCAACATACTGGAGGCATTTTCTTGGGTGTCTTCTCCCCTTCTAAATTAGTCTAGTTATGAACTGACTTTTACTGTGTTCAAAGCATTTTTAAAATATAAAACACCCTCTGGGAGTGGGTGTGTTTAATGTACAGAAATATATGAGAATAGGAGCTGGAATGCAATACATAAACTGTGTATGTATTTTTTTCTCAGTTTCCTCAAATTGTCAGTCACCTTGCTTGTGATATTTCAATTACTAAGTGTGTTTTTGACCAGTTGTCACACAAGGTTTTGAATTTGTGTGTCCCTGATGCTCAGCCCTATTGCAATGAACTGGGAGGTGAGGAGGAGAAAAAATGAGCTATCATATGTCTGATAATTGTTGTTTGGCTCATATCCATGGTTCTGTTTATAAAGAGTTCTATAGCATGATCTTAAAATATGTAACTTGTCTGAAAATGTCAATATTTACTTTTCTCACGAAGTCTTGGTTTGTTGAAGTACCTTTAAAATTTTAGGAGCAAATAGCCATTTTCAGCCATCGGTTTTCCTATTGCTCTTTGCGAAGACAGTTTAGATAACCCTTAGCCTTATACCTCTTATATGTATATATGTTACTTTTTTCTTTTTTTAAAACAAATCTGCACTATCAGTTTGCAAAAGGGAATGTTATATTTATGGAAGATTAGGTACAAAGACATCTTCATGATAAAATATGAAGGTGGTTTTGAAAGGAATAGCTTGGTCCCCTCAGATCTATATTTAATAGGAAAGCTGTTTGGGTAGGTTTGGCCTTGCTTCTTTTTAGTTACAAAGGTTGGATACTGGGTAATTCTATGATGCAGTCATTTTTCTTCCTCTCTAGAGGACTTTAGCTCCAGGACTTCATCAGTATGTAGTTCAGCCATAAAATACTTCGACTTCTCCCTAGTATTAGTTATTTTGTACTAGCTATAAAGAAATTTGTGTTCTGTATGCATGTTGACTTAATAAATGTATGAGGCATTCCTGCAGCCTGTGGTATGTCCTGGGGGCCTTGGGGAGGTGAGAGGAATTCTGGGGCTTCAGATGTGGCACTGAAACACTGCTAGTGTAAAAATGTTGCAGCACACAGTGTAGCATACCTGATTTAAATACCTCAAATTCCCCAAGTTTAGAGATGGAGGAGAATTTCATAGAATTTGCTTTGTAATTTCGTGTCAAGCTCTCTTCAAGGCAGCATTATATACTCATGTGTGAGTGGGTGAATAGCACTTGGCAGGCTTTACTGGCACTTGGCTCTTCTAACATCTCCTACAATAATGACTTAGAAGCAGAACTTCTACCCTTCCCCCTGCTTAATTTAGCCATGTGCTTCTCCCAAATATGATGTTTTCTGTACTTGCTGTACAATGTCCATTTCAGGCAAAATTAGCTTAAGTTTCTCATAACATGAAAAAGAAATTTACCTGCATGGCTGTGTGGAGTTGGAGACAAAGACCTAATGCTAATGGTTTTGTGGTTACTTGCAAACTGTTTTTAACCTAGAAACCTTTTGCATGTTAATCTTACCAGGGCTAACTGCTACAATTCATGAAGTACGTGACATGAAAACACTTATGTTAAGTATGTATTTAATTTGTATTTTTGGAGGGGCTTTTTTGGTTAATATGGGTGCAGGTTATTGTAGGGTATCAATTGGAAATAAAGGGAGACTTGGACACATGTGCCTACAAATTTAGGCTTGGCAGACCCAGTAGAGAATTGAAGGTACTGGGTTTCAGATGAGACTGGATGAGAGATGATAGAGTGCAAGTGAAATGACAGGCAGGGGCAGAGAGGTCAGAACTGCCATGTGGTTTTGTAAGGGTTTACCAATGGTCTTATAGAGGAAAAAGCTGGTAGTCAGGCATGGAGAGTAAGGAGGAGTTATGACTATAGTGAAAGGCAGAAAAATAAATGAAAGTGTGGGAGAGTTTGTAAGAAACTTTTTTATGCTCCACTGATGGCCTGCTTTGTGGCATCTGCTGCCTGGCTTTCCAGTAGGGAAGTTGTAATTGAGGTCTGCTGCAAAACTTGAAGAATAAAGACAATGGGGGAAGCAGATCTGAGAAGTGTTTTTGGATGATGTACTGTCAGGGATTATGGTTTGGAAACCATATACATAAGATTACTTCTGGTGCTGACTGCATTTTACTAAAGTGCACTTCAGAAATAAGACCATGCCAAGACTTTCCAGTGCTTGATTCAGCTTAAATTTTCATGGTGTCATGTTAGCTGTGTTGTTTTAGGTAAGGACCTCAGACTTGAGCTTTCTGTAATCAGTTGTCTTTATCTTAGTTTGTAGGTCATGCAGGTTTTAGTTTGCTCGATAACGACTCTGAGAGATTCTTGAATGTTGCTAATGAGCTTTGGGCTAATCAAAAGTCCTCGTTCCTCTGGCTCAGGGCTCACTGCTATCTGAACAAACTGTTCCTGAAAATAGACAGTTTCTCGTTTCCTGAAGGCTGCTTGGAAACTTTTGGCTCAATACTTTTTAATTGTGACCAAAGAAGTGATTGAATTGAGAGCTCATGGGATAATGTTGTTTCCTGTATTATGTGCTCTAGACACTGAGGTGCTAGTGAATTTACTAGGAATAGGCAGCATTCAGCTGCAACTTGAGGATTCAGTCACTGTGTGACCTACAAATGACAGAGACAGTGGTAGATGTTGAAAGAATTAGACACTTGCACATCTTATCTGTAAGATGTTCATGCGTTTTTACCAAGGCAGTGGATTCTGTCAGTGTCCTGTGTCTGCTGGGAATCAAGTTTGAATTAATTTGTAAGTATGGTTTTACACTTGAAAGTTATCTTGATTAAATAACATGCTCACTTGGCTTTAAAAGAAATGCTTTGTTTGCTGTACAATACACTAGCAGTTCCTGTATTGTGTCACCTCACTTCACCTCAGTAAAATACAGACTAACAGAACTTGTGTACTAAAAAAACCCTATTTATTAAATAAAATGAAGAATATGTATTTGTTCAGAAGTGTAGGAAGTGATGAGTGACTTTTTTTTTTTTAAACTAAGGTTGACTGCAGGATTTGTTTCTTTCTTTCATTTTACTTTAATAGGCTTCTGTGTAGAGCGAGCCTTCAGTTGGCTGGCAGGCATTCTTAGTTAGAAAACATGGCAAGCATGTGTGAGTACATGTACCAGTACTAGTCAAAATATCATCACAAAGGGCTGTGGCAGCGAATGATAGGAGTTGGGTCTGTATCATCATGAACTGTGCAGCAGAAGTGTGATTGAATGCATATAGTGTTTGTCTGATGGTCTTTTTATTGAAAATAATAAATGTTTCATAATAAACTCATAATTGTAGTTGAATGTTTTAAATGTCTGTTCTTACATAGTTTACTTCTGAAATCCTAAATGTGTGTTTGAAAGTGCTTTCTGTTTTCTTATCTCAAATATGATTTAAATGTTCAAGTAATGCAGCTGTGTGTGTAGTGGAAGACTGGTGACCTTACTAAAGACCGAATTCAGGCCATTCGGCTACCATCCAAATGCTCTGCCAGCTTAGCTACTTGACCACCTGCTTCTGTTTTTCCATTCCCTTTGCAAATGTAGGTTTTGTTCATTTTCTGGCATCTCATCATTGCCTTTCACAAAAAGAAATTAAATTGTGTGGATAAGGTCTGTACACTAGATCAGTTGGATGTCTTTGTGACTCTTGTAGTCATTTGAATTTTTATCAGCTATTCAAGCATGGGCTTGTTGGAAAAGAACAGAGGATGATGCCTTCTGCACCTCCTTGCTTGCTTTCCCCAACCATGCTCTTACACTTTGGATTGCAAGACTCAGTGGCAGCCATGTAGTTGTGCTCAGTCTCCTGTGGCTCTCCTGCTCTGCCTGAGCTTGGTGGTTGTCCTCAGTGGAAAACATCCAGCTAGTGCTCATGTGCTGTTGGAGTGTGTGGATATTTCTTTACCTGTTGAAACAAGCAGCTGAAATTCTTTGTCTTTGTTAATATCTTTTCAATATGCAAAATTGAAGAAAAAGGAAACACTGGTCATAAATTACTTTGGGACTTAGTGGTAAATGCTTTTGAGTTTGAATCCTCTAATAGCCCAAACTAACTGGAGTGCTGAATGGGGAATCTTCAGTAGTGAATTACATTCCCACATCTACTACTGATCTGCTTGTTGACTACATCCAAATTACATGACCTCAGTGCCTGGTTTATAAAGCAGCACACTGAAAAGCAGGCTATTACAGCTGACTGAAAGCTTGTGTACTTGTTTCATCTGACATAGCTGAGATAGTTCAGGAGTTACGTCTGTGGTTGGTTGATGAAAACTAAAGGAAAAATGGGTGGCTGTTCTGTGACTTCTGACAGTGTTAAATGCTGCTCTTGGTTTCTAAAGTTTTCGTCAAGAGATATAGCCATGTTGCAGTGATTTGGGTGCACTAAATTTTAAACTAGAAAAATCATAAATTATTTCTGGTTTCAGTATAAATGCCAATGGATTGTTTTTATCTTGCACTTTAAAAAATGTGTCAGTCATGGAAAAAAATTGTCTCCTGCTTTTTTCCATTGCATCTGAAGACTGCATTTGGTGTACCCACAGGCATGGTCTAGTGGAGTGGATAAGGTGAAATAGGAAGCTACTGCAGGAGCTGTGAAAATGCCTGATGAACTCTCACTTTGATTTTGGTGTTTATTTCCCTTGCATTCTGTAATACCTACAATAGATGTCATTTTTCAAAAGGTGGCTTGACTACCTGCACTGTCTTCTGCTAGTGGTTTAGGCAGGAGAAAAAAGTGGACTGTGCAGGCACTGGCTGTGAATCTGGTCTAAATATAGTCAGCTATGCACATACTTGCAGCATTGTCTGGATGAGTGTGATTTTTGTAATCTGGCAGTATTACTTGTTAGACACATTAGTAACTTGGCAATGCTGAAGTGCGAACTTTGGTCTGGGAGGCACAGAGCATGGGTTTGAAAGCCTACATGTTCTATATTTGAGAAGGTATCTGATGTGTTAAGATCAGGGGATCTGACATCAGGATGTGGTTGTGCAGACTCCATTGTGAGATGTCAAGGGCCTGCATGAGCTCTGTGTAGGTGTGGGGCTGAGAAGTTTGCTGGATTGCCATTGTAGTGTCTGCAGGTCCCTCTGACATCCTAGAGGATTGTCATGAGGATCCCACTTAAGGTGAGTCAGTGTTGCCAAGAAACTTAACTTTTTCTAAGCTGTCATGCTATAGAGGCTTCAACAGAAATATTAAGAATTCTTTGAGCATAACTTAGTGGTTTTGATCATTTATTTAACAGAAATGGAATAATTGAGCTCCCACTCTTAAGCTTTCTACAGTAAATATTTATGTTCTCTTTTGGTTTTTATCTCTTGGGTACCAAAGATGAGCTTCAGAGACAGTGTTCATTGATTTGTTTTCCTGCCCTTCTTTGTAAAAGAATCTACCGTGGAACAAATCTGCAAAGCAACATGATAGAACTTGGAAAAAAAAAAACCCAACCAAACAAAAAAAACCCAAACCAAAAGTAAATCCAAAACAAAACTCCGCAAAATATTCCTACAACAAAATACAAACCAGTTCAACATCTACCAATTAGTATTTAGTATTCTGCTTTCAGCATATTAGAAAGACAGTACAATTAAACAATACACACGGGAACAATTTTCTTTAGTTACTTGTGTGCATTTGGAGCCAAGTGTAGTGATAAATGTCTGGCTTGGTGTCATCTGATGTAGGGGAAGATATCTGTGCATCCTGTTTCTGCTTCCCAAGTGGTAAAACACTGTATATTATAAAGATGGGTTAAGGAAAACATTATCTCTGAACCATTTGCTATTATTGTCTTGTGCAAATCACGTGCTGTCAGCTGTTTGGTTTTCTGGGGTTTTTTTCGTTGGGTTTT
>VXBI01014665.1:0-217225 GCA_013397375.1 Toxostoma redivivum | reverse complement strand
TGTTTTGTTTTTTTTTTTTTTTTTTTTTTTTTTGGGTCAAATGTAGATTTTTCTGTTCACAGTGGTGTACAGGCAAGTAGTAGATTGCTATATACCAGCAATGTGCCACTGCAAGTTTGAAGTAGTAGCATCTGGATTAAGATAATGAATAACAGCTTTTCTTGATGTTAGGTTATTGAAAGAAGAAACAGGGTCAATATCCTTTGCTATTCTCCAGACAGAAGCACTGGAGAAAGAGACTGAGACTTATCCTGGCTTAAAGATTTGACAGCTGACTTTGTTATGCCACATTAACTATCATGTGAATGTGCTGTACATGAGCTACTGATAATTTTTGTGTAGTCTGGAGAAAGAGTGGTCTTGGTTCTCAAGCTGTTTTCAAGACCCAGAAGAATCTTCAGTGCATGAATAAATTATCAGTGAAATAGTTTTGCTGTGACAGATTGTCTTCAGTGTGAATGGCCAACATTTTGTTGAGGGGGGCATGGACTGGGTTCGAGTGGTCAGGTTTTCCTGGCGGTACAGGGATGGATCTTTGATATGATGCCAGAAGTTCCTCCCATGGCTGGCAGAGCCAATGCCAGGCAGCTCCAAGAGAGACCCACTGCTGAGCCCACCAGTGGTGGTGGTAGTGCTCCTGGGATAATGTATTTAACACTGGAAAAAGTTGCTATGTGACAGCAGCTGTAGCCAGAGAGAGGTTATGTGAAAGGAACAGCTCTGCAGACTCCAGGGTCAGTGAAGGAGGGCTGCCCCAGGTGCCAGAGCAGGGATTCGCATGCAGACCATGGTGCAGAGCCTGGTGAGTCAGGCTGTCCACCTGCAGCCCCTGGAGGAGCCCATGCCAGAGCAGGGGGATGCCCAAAGGCAGCTGTGACCCTTTGGGAAGCCCATGTGGGAGCATGGCTCCACAAGACTCCTGGCAGGACTTGTGACCCTGTGGAGAGAGGAGCTGGAGCAGGTTTGCTGGCAGGACTTGTGACCTGTGGGGACCTCTGCTGAAGTAGTGTGTTTCTGGAGGACTGCACCCCATGGAAAGGACCTGCACTGGAGCAGGTGGTGAAGAGTTGCAGCCTCTGGAGAAGTTTGTGAAAGACTGTCTCCTGTCCCCCGTGCTGGAACAGAGGAAGAGTGTGTCTTCCCCCTGAGGAGGAAGGAACAACAGTGACAATGCGTGGTGAACTCACTGCAGCCTCCTTTCCCAGTCCTCCTAAGCTGCTGTGGGAATGAATAGAGAAAATTGAGAGTGAAATTGAGCCTGGGAAGAATGGAGAGGAAGGTGTTTAAGATTTAGTTTTGTTTCTCATTATTCTACTCTGATTGGTAATAAATGGATTTTTCCCCTAGTCACGTCTGTTTTGCTCATGATGATAATTGGTGAATGATCTCTCTCTCTATCCTTACCCTGACCTACAGGCCTTTTGTTCTATTTTCTCTGCACTATCCAGCTGAGAAGGGGAATGATAGAGTGGCTTAGGTGGCCTCCAGCCAGGGTCAACCCATGACAGAAGGGAATAGGGACTGATGTGTTTGGAAATACTTATTGCAAAAAAAAAAAAAAAAAGGAAATGACGCTGTCAGGTAGTTTATTTTGGGTGAGTATTTAAGCTTCTATAAAAGTGTAGACCTAGAAAGGCCTTGCTAACAAAGGCAGACTTCATGACAGACAGATCTGCAGTTCCTGAAAGGAACCAAACTTTGATTGCCCATTGTTATCACTCAGACTAGAAACTTGTCAGCTGCTGGGAGGGGAGCAAGCAGAGGGTAAGGAAAAATGGACAAGAAAAAATTGGAATGTCTTCAAAAATGTCCACTTAACTTAAAGTATTTTTCAAGTGTGTTTATATCCTAATGATATTTCTGCTTGATATGAAGATTTTAATTGTATCAGTAATGCAGGATTTGGATTAATATTTTCAGCAAGACCAGAATTTTTTTCCTGACAACAATAATTCCATAAATTTCTAGATTTGTTTCAGTAATCCTAGAAAAGTTCATTTATAGGCTCAATGAGGTATATATCCCCTGCAGAAGCACATGCTTTTGTAAGAGTAATAGTTTGCCTTAAATATTTTTTAGTTATAATTTTCCTCGTGTTATTTTTAAGGAGCTAACACTATCCTATGTTTCAGATAGCACTGAGATTGTGTCCTTAAGCATTTATATGAAAAACTTGTGCATTCTCCCATTTGACTTGAAAATTAGAGATTTTTCCCTGTAGTTACAAGAACACAAAAGGTCTGTTGGTTTTGAGCAACACTCAGCAGTTATTTCTAACATGAAACAGTTATTTCTGAAAGTAATATATCAGATAAAAGGAGACCTTGAAGTCCACCACTGTTGAAGTTCAGGTGTTTCACCTCCCTTGAGACTTCTTTATTAGCTACATCCATTACTTTGTTATACTCTACTCACAGTTTGGAGATACAAAGCAGCAAGAGACAGAAGAGGAAAAATGGTGGAAAAAAACCTGAATTTAGTAGGATGAAGCCAGAGCTCAGACATGTAAGAATGGGGGCTTGAAAATGTCAGGGAAAGTATTTGGGAGAGACTTGGGGGCAATAGAAATAGGATTTGTGAGGAAGGACTGACTACAGGGGAGCTTTCTGCCTTTGGCTGTTTTCTAACTCTGCTTAAGACCATGGATGTAGTAAGGTAATGGAATTAGGAAGGTCACCTGTTGTCTGTGGTTATCAGCGGTCTCATTATTAGCTCTTATAAAGCAGAGGACAGTGGGGATGAGATTATGTGCAGCTGACACTGCTGGGCTGAGAAGGTGGGTGCTCTGGTTTGTGCTGTGTGCAGGCATGTTGTGTTCTGCTGATGTCCTGGACTGCTACTGCCTTTTGCAGCCTGAGCTGAGCAGGTGTGCTCAGCCTTTTTGTCACATCTTCCTCAGTTAATCCCTGTCATCCTTGTCTCCTCTTCAAGCTCTTCTTGCATGCCCTGCAGCAGGCTGCTGTGGAGAGACTTGGTGACAAGAAGACAATGAGACTGATTTGAGGAAGTCAAAGCTTTGAATAACAAAAGCAGAACCATCTCAGGCCAGAGCTTCAGGAGAGGAAGTGAGAACAGACTAATGAACAGACAGATGCCTGTCCAGGACTCCTTGTTCTAACCTGTTAGGTTATTTTTCATCCCTCTGGTGCATGTATAAGAGCCCAGGTCTGATGGAGACAGGCTCCTATTGGTTGTCTTAAGTTTCTGGTTGTCTGGCAAGTGCTGTGGCATACATGTACCTCTCATCCCTTGGTACCAGCTTGGAAGGTGGTGGAAAGGAGCTAATTTTCCTAATACCTGCATGAATTAAGAAAAGTGTTTGCAATATCCTTCAATGGAAAAATGGGAAAAGCTTCAAATTATTAAGTATAGCATATTATTTTCATGTAATAGTTTTTAGAGTTCCTAGAGGACATCAGTAGTGGTAGCTTAAAAGCTATCATGAAATATATTTAGTACCTAGCATGCTTAAGTCCCGAGGACTTCAGGCTCCATTGTGATAAAAGTAATGGCCTTTATTGTGTCTTGAGGTCTCCACCCCCATTCATACCCAGTTTTTATGCCTTAAAATGTCCACACTTGTCTTCAGTATGAGTTCCTTGTACCTGCAGTCACAAAACATCAGTGGATTGGTGTAAAGTGTACTTTGAGAGCTACCTGAGCTGTTTCCAGCAGTGGATAACCCGAGGCTGTACCAGGTAATTGCTGAGAATAAGTTCAGAAATATAAACCTCCCAAGTCATGATGTGAGAACTCTAGACTTAAACTTGAGAATGCTTTGAATATGTCATCAAAACACTTGTATCAACTCCAAACAATTAATTCTAGATTAACATACACTGCATACTTGACTAGACAATACACATGTATATGGGCTGAGGTTTTTTGTGTGTCGTGCAGGGTAAATGATGGAAGACTGCTGTACTGGGCTAGTGGGGAGTTTAGTAGGTTAGTGCCTTAATTAACCCTCAAGGCTGTCTGGTGTCTGGTACATGGGAAAAAAAGTTTTTCAAGGGCCTGTCTCAGTCTTGTGAGAAGTGGTCATCTTTCCTTATTCCACATAATGCCAAAGACTGCGACAATTTTCAGCTAGTCTCACTGCATTTGGATGTAGAAGTGTGGAGTGAATATTGTTCTTGAATATCAACCTGAAGTAATACTGGTGAAGCTACCTGGCTTTAGCTAATCCAGAGATAAAAAGGGAAGAACATGTCTTTTTAGCATAGACACAATCCCAAGTATTTTATTTTCCTAAGTAGTTGATTATTTTTAATAATTCATAGATATAAATGTATAGTAAAAAACAGATCTTTGGAAAAAATTTATTGGTGTAACTTCAAGTAGATATTTTAACAAGTAATTTTGATGAAATGTTATAATTTAATTGGCAGCTTCTCATAATTAGCAGACAATTTCTTTCCTGCCTAAATAGATTTTTAAAAAATATTAATTAATGTTAATCAAAAACACTTTAACTCATAAAAGCAAGCTAGTGAAAAGAAATAATTACTGCAAGCTACAAAGACTCAGGCTTCTCAGTTAATTTTAATGACTGCTTCTAAAACTCCTGGAAGAAGAGCTTGGAGATCTGTTTTTAACATTAAACTGTCTCCATTTCTTTCCATACAGAGAATAAATTGCTATGTGATAGTTTCCAAAACCAGTTGTAGTGAATTTATTCCCAATGTGTCTAGCATTTCTCGCTGTGTCAGTGTACATATAGTACAGTCATTTTTTTTGTACAGGACTTGTTTGTCCCCATGATGATTCAAATGAATGACAAAATTAAGTAGGGTCTTTGTATTTTAAAAAGAGGAGTTGTGATAGAGATGATCCTTGTTAAAGATCTTTCCTGTCTGGATTTATTAATCTGTGCCAATATTTCTGTGAGATATGACAGTGCCTTTATCTTATGGAGGAATAAATGCCAGTCTCTTTTTCTACAAATTCTTTGCAGGGAAAAATTGTTCTGTTACAGTAGACAGTGCTCAATCTGACACTCTTCTTGTGAAGCATGGAAGCGGTCTTAAATTTTTGATCTACTCTAGAAGCAAAGTCATATTTGCTTTCCTTTTTTCCAGAATCATAGTAGAACTTAAATGTTTAAAGTATCCATTTACCTCAGCAAATATATAGCATATAATTTAAGGAAAATTACTGCCCTGTACAGATTGAGAGATGACATTCAGAGCAGCCCAACAGAGAAGTACTTGGGATCCTCATGGCTAATAATCTGGAGATGAGCCAGCAGTGTGCACTTACAGCCCAGAAGGCCAAATGCTTCCTAAGCTGCATCAAAAGCATTGTGGGCAGCAGGTCAAGGGAGGGGATTCAGATTTGTTCTCTGTTCTGAGATCCCACCTGAAATGCTGCAGCCAGCTCTGAGCTCTTCAACACCAGACATTCCTGTTAGAATGGGTCCAGAGGAGGGCAGTGAATATGGCTTGAGGGCTGGAGCACCTCTCCTACAAAGACAGAGAGAGCTGGGGTTGTTCAGCCTCGAGTAGGCATGGCTTTGGGGTCACTTCAGGGCAGCCTTCCACTACCTAAAGGAAGCTTATAAAAAACAGGGAGAACGACTTTTTGCACAAGCAGGTAGTGATAGGGCAAGGGGGAATGGTTTAAAGTGGTGATACGTAAGTGTAGCATAAGAGATTTCAGGCGACCTTGCCCCTCTAAGTCACAATTGTGCTAATTACCAGAGAAGAGGAACCCTTGTTTGGAATTACCCTTGCCTTTAATGGGTTGCAGCTGTGACTAATAAAGATAAGTGTGATAACAGGGGTGGGCTGGTCGGTTAGGGGGACCCTTGAGGGAGAGGATCTTGAAGAAAGAGGACCTTGAGGTAGGAGAGGAGCCCTGAGGAAGAAGGAATGATCCAGAGAGACACAAAGAAAAGCAAAACAAGGAAGAGAGGTGCTGCAGTAAAAGATGTTCGGTGAGGTCAGTCTGGGTCTGATGGAGTCAGAGCCTGCTGTTAGAGCCTGCAGTCACAGCTGAGCTGGGTGAAAGCTGTGTTCAGTCTGCAAACCAATACTTGCAGTCACAGTCCAGCAGGAAATAGCCACCAGCCAGAGGCTGCAGCTGGACCCTGCAGTAGGAGCTTGCTGTAGTCAGAGTCAGGATGGCAGAGCTGTAACGAAGAGTAAACCAGGACCCTTTTCATGTTGTTGAATGAGAGTCTGTGTCTTGGCTCGTTTCTACCCCTAACAAGAGGTCTGCTGCAACAGTGAGAGATTTACACTAGATGTTTAAAATAAATTTTTTACTCAGAAGGTGGTGAGGAGCTGGAACAGGTTGGCCAGTGAAGTTGTGGATTCCCTGTCCCTGAAAGTGTTCAAGGCCCTGTTGGAGGGGACTTTGAGCAACCTTGTCTAGTGAGTGGCATCTCTACCTATGCTCTTGGGGTTGGAACTATTTGATCTTTAAGGTCCCTTCCAACCCAAGGATATTGATGATTCTGTTTCTATTATCTTACTATTCCCCCCTGCCACTTTCTGCAAAGATGTGCCAGCATCAGTTGGACTTCAGCAGACTTTCTCTTTTCTTTCCTTTACTACATGTCATAAAAAGTTTTATGCTTAATGAATACTGACAAGCATGTACGTATGCAAAGCTGTTAAATCATGCAGTTACTGCACCTTGCTTAACAGTATTTTTGCAGCAAGTTTTCTTCAACTCTTCATTGAAGTCCATCATCTTTGTGACCTTTTGTTGGATGCTTTCCAATATGTTAATGTCTGTTGCACTGTGGAGCCCAGAAATGGGTGCAGTTCCATCTGCTTTATGTGTAGCCAACCTCAGTGCGGAATAGAGGGGAAGGATCATCACTCTTGCTGGCAATGCTTTGCAGCTCAGGGTACCATTGTGCCCACAAGGGCACACTGCTGGCTCATATTCAACTTGGTGTCCACTGAGACTCCCAGATACTTCTCTGCCAAGCTGCTTTCCAGATAGTTTCCCCTGTATATACTGGTCCCTGGGTTTGTTCTTTCCCAGGTGCAGGGCTTTGCAATTTTGAGTTTCAGCATGTTGCCATCAGCCCATTTCTGCAGACTGTTGAGGTCCCCCCAGATGCACTCCTCCCTCCAGTTTTGTGTCATCAGTCAACTTGCTGAGAGTGTGCTCTGCCCCTGTTGAGCAGGGCTGTATGCAGTGTTGACTGACTCTTGGGGTACTCCAATAACAGCCTGCATCCTGGCTTGGTGCCACTGGTCACCACTCTCTGACCACAACCCCTGGGCCTGGCCATCCAGACAACTTTCCTCCACCTTGCTGTTGGCTCATCCTGAGTGCACTTGATCAGCTTCTCCAGGACCATCTAACAAGACAGTGTCAAAGACCTTAATGAAGTCCACTGAAGGTAGACACTACCCACTGCTCTCCTCTTTACTATCAGACCAGGCCAGTGACTGTATTGTAGCAGGATATTGTGTAAGTATGTGCCTGTACATGTGTGTGTTTGTTTAACTTGTAACTCTTGAAGCTTTGCTCTTACTAGGTCTGTTTCAGAATCTGCACTGTTTAGACCATAAATCTCTTCCTAGGCTTCTGCACTTGAAGCTATTAAATCTACTAGGTAAGATAAATGACTAATGCTATGCTAAATGGGAATAAATATATTTTATTAAATGTGGAATGCCTTCATGATAACTTTCAAGTTTTGGAACATCTTCAACTATTTACAATTATTTTTTTCAAAAAATCATGAGAAGTACCTAAGGAGTGAGCTGCTGTAGCTATTCCTGCTTAGTCTCATGATACATGATTAAGCTGATTTTAAGCCTTACACTGTTCAATTAAAACATAAAATTATAAAAAGTACTACCGCGGGTTTCTGCCTTAAGTCTTAATATAAGCAAATCTGAAATGAAACTTAAGCTTGAGAACAGCATTATATTTTTCCCATCTGTTAAAAACAAATAACCTCCCCCCATAGCATCCCACAGTTGCTATGTTGTCATGGAAACTAACTTCCTTCTGTAGGCTTTCAGAAATGGATGTGGTTTATGTACGCACTTGAACTGATCTAACTGCAGCAAAAGCAGTGGTAAATATACTGTGTGAAGGTAACCTTATACCTCTTGCTTAAGTCCTTTTTGTGTAAGTCTTTACAATGAGAGAGTTTGTGCCATGATATTTTACAATGCATTTCTGTTGTCATATAGGACAAGAGTGTGACTGGCTACCTGCTTTTTCTGAAGTTATAAAAATGAATGGTAAAAAAAATCCTTTTAAGTGATTTTGTCCTTCTGTTTCTCCTGTGGCCCTTGACAGTGTTTGAAGCTGTTAAGTCTCTTCCGATCTCCTCCTTTGCTGTCATTTAGCTCAGTTTTGGCTTTTTCATTCAGTAATGCTTTCACTGAATTTTCTTGGGTCATTTCAACAAGAGATAGGCTTTGAGGGCATTTGTGTGTCTCTTAACTGAATTTGTAGGAGTAAAACTAAGGAAAACTTGGTAAACCAAGTACTTTTAGTTGAAAGTATTTTAGGCAAGGTATATTCACTTTGCCACAGTACTAACTACTGAACTTATAAATAAGTTGAAGTTCATAAGGCATGACTGAAAGATAACATTTGCATTGCCATATAGGAATGAATGCCCTTTACAGTTGTAGGGGAGTTTGCCAAACTGTAGCTCATGGTCTGTGGCACATGGTTCTGTCTTCCACAGCAGAGATACAGAACTTCCCTAAAGTCCTGCTTGTCTGATCTTGGACCTTAGAGGTGGCCATCAGGCCCATGGGGATAGCAGGTGGGGATACCTCTCCCCACGCTGTCTTGTCCCCAGCCTTTCAAGTGTGTCTGTGGAAGGTGATGGATGCATCACTGAACATCTGGTGTTCCTGATGGCACACAAGGAAATAAAGACCAGATTTTTACCTCAGTCATTGGTAAATTTCAATGCCTTTTTATCTGTTGGCACACTCAGCAAATAATACAGACTTAGTAAAGCAGCTGTCCTTTAGCATCAGATTCAGAGGGAACCAAAAATTTTTCATATTTACAAACAGTAATTCAAAGATTACTTTCATGTTGAAGTGGGGGAAGCATCTCTTTTTATCTTTGGCATAAATGTCTCCAGAAGATGCTGCAGCTGAACAATCATGGTGCAGGAGATGCCGTGGGACAGCTGCTTTCTTCAGTTCTGCTTTAGCTGATGTTAGTTGGCTTTCAGGAACGCCCTGGACAGCTTGCTCCTTCTGGAGTGCTCACATCTGTGCTGGTGGTGGGCTAAGAGCATGACTTGGTTCTGTATCCATTCCCAGAGCTCCTAAAGGATAGGTCTGAGAACAAGACTTTGGGCAGGATCCTGTCAGATGTTATTGTAGCTGAAACAAAGGTCCAGGAATGGTGGGGGTTGGTGTGCCTGTGTCTAAGTATTGGTACAATATTTAACATGTGGGTTTTTTCAGGGGTTTGAAGTACTTCCCTTCTACTAACAAAATATTTGTACAGAATTGATTTGGGGGAGATTCCTAGAGTTGCTTTGGGACACCTAATAACTATAGACCAAGTATTGAATCAGATTGTTTATCATTAATATTTAAATCTTAAAGTCTTTATCACAGGCTTCTTATTTCAATATTTAATGGAGACAAACCTCTAGTTGCCCCTTCAGTTTTGACAAAACCAAATAAATTTCTTCAGGGATTAAAAAAGGTATTTTAGGGACTTCCACTCTGGGATTTGCATTGTTCATTTATGTCCTTTAATTACTGTCTGGCTGCTGTCAGCCACAAATTGCTTGCAGTATAGTTTTAGCCATAGTAATTATAATGTACAGGGCCTGGGATGAGAATAAGGAAACTGTGTTCTATTTCTATCAGTTCCTCAGTTTTGTTTTATGACACACAGCAAATCACTAGATCTTTGTATGCTCATTTGTAAGCCTAGGAAAAAAATCTATTCTTACATTTGTGAAATATTAAAAGTTACTTCCGACAGTTAATTGACATGTACTGTATGTATTTTTTTGCTCCTTCAAAATATCTTTGCTTCTATTAAAATTCAGAGGAAAGTAATATATTAAACTCCTAATTTTTATAATTTTGTATGAAAGGGATTGGCTGTCATGGCTTAGATAAAGTGTAAATAATACGTAATACGGAGTTTTGAAATGCAATTGTGTGTGAAAGTATCTGCTTGCTAAATAATCGAAGCAATAAACAATGTTAGGTGTATTTTAGTAGTGTTTTTCTCTTGCCTTTTTACAATGTATAAGTAGAAAAAGTTTATTCTGGTCTTAAGTTTGTGTAACTGTATGTGCTTACATCTATATTTTTGGAATGTCTGGAAACAACATTCCTCCAAAAAAAAAAGAAATGTGGTAGGTTGTTAACATCACAATTAATAAAAAACTATGTATTTGACAAGATATGTTGTTTTCCCAAGATCAGTTGTAATTATTTGGAGACAAACTGCTAAATCTAGGGCTTTTTCTAATTTTTATGAACTTTATAGAGTATAGGATACTTGAGCAAAATGAAAGGAGGAAAAGAGAGTGGTTCTTTATCATTCAGTCCTATTTTAAGTGTACTTAGTCACTTTAATTGCAAGGCTTTAATTTGACTTTTGCTCAGAAGAAAGTGTATTATTTTGGTCAGAACAACAGGAGATGATTTGTGAAGCTATGGAACCTGTCAAACTTGGTCACTGTGTAAGATAGACTATATTAATGTTTACCCAGGGAGTCTATTATTTTGAAATGATTGCCATGAACAAACCCCAGCTGTATGTGGATAGCAAGGAGCCGTTGTATTTACATGGCAATTGTTTTTTTTCTAAAGGCATATTTTCAAGTAGCAGAGTTAATTGAGGTCAACTGCTTGGCTGCTGTGTACAGGCACAGTTCCATTAACTTGAGCTTCTCCTGTGGTAAACTTACCCTTGTATGATAAAAATTTATGGCCCTAAGGCTTTTGTTTTTTAAAAGGATTGAGCGTGGACATTGACATATGCTTCTTTGTATAGAACAGGGAGTTTTCTTTCTTATTTGAAGCTATTTGGTTGATGTTTGATGAATGGAGTGGTGGGAAGAATTCTTAATGTGGTCACTTACATCACAGGTAAAATGTATTTAAATTTATTACCTGAATACATTCTGCCTGACCTAGTCAGTCTTCACTGCCAGCCTCCATTTTTCTGTGGTGTACCCTTAAATGCAAGGAAGAATTAGACCATTTTCTCACTGCTCAATAGCTTTTTTGTATTTCCTGAGTCCTTCATGAGAAGTAGAGTTGAGAGGAACATGCATCTCTGAATTTGAACTAATACTGTCTGTGCCTTGGCTGAGTGGTAGATCACTACCTCCTCACAGGGTGGGCTAAGGCTGGGCAATACTTTCCTTGGCTCCACAAAGGCAAAATAGCTATTCCAGTTGGGTGTTGATGGCTAAGTCCTGAACAGTGACTGAATGTTTATTCATGTTAAAACAAATACATGTTATGTAGACTATGAAATCAGGCATTTGTACTAGAATAAAGCAGGGAGGGAGAAGAGAATAAATCTTTCATTTTTATTGAATGGTATGCCATTAAATGTTTTAAAATGTCACTAGATCTGATAAGTCATCATGTAAAAGTTATAAATGTACTGTTTAAAGGTGTAGCTCCACTCCCTATATTTCCTTCTGCTAGCAAAAGAATGAGATGAAGGACAGAATGATGGATTCTTTAAAGACTCTATAACTTCAGGTGATAATATTTAAACCATTTAGCAAACTTACCCATTCTATTTTTATCGTGCCTGGGTTTATTCTTTGAACAAAGCAATTGTTTTGAATATTTTTGTAATACTTGTTGTAAAAAAAAGTCAAGGGTTCTGACTAAATTTGAATACTTGGACTATTCCTGTCTGAAAAGAACAACAGCAGTAAGTGTCAAGTGATAAGAACAGTACAGGAAATATCACAAATAATTTTACTCTTATTTAGCTGTGTTGGTAGCTATTTCCTTATTTCTATAGTTAATTTATGATATTCAGCAGAATTGTGGTTTTTCAAGTGAGTTTCAATAGGTCAGGATGTCAATAGGTTGATATCAGTTGAATTCCTAATACAGCTTCTGTACCTAAATTTTAAATTAACTTAGAAAGAAGTACATTGCATTATTTTCCTGTGCTCTGTACTTTAAAGATTTTTATGTTCTACTTGAGGACAGCTAAACAGTGCCTTAGCTAGCCATTTAGGTTTTATTTTGTCCTTTGAAAATGAGAAATGTCTTTTTCCTTAGAAGGATTTAGTTTCAAATGTGGAAATTAACATTTAGATAAATTTATTTGGATTTATAACATATACTGAACTATTGTAGAGCATTAAAACTTCCTTTTGAATTGTAGTAATTGTATGTGTGTTTTATGGTCTGGTTTTAAAAATCTATTGTCCTCTTTGTAACATCAAATTGGTGGTGATAACAAGTTGAGCATGTATTTGAAGGGAAGTATTTCTCCTTAGTTTTTCTTTTGTTGTTTCTTTTAAGAATTGCTGTGGAAGATGTTCTTGGAAGGATGATATTTTCAGGTTTTGTCACTGAGCAATTTCTAGGATATTAAGTAAGAATAAAAGAAAACATTCAGTCTCTTGACATGTTATAATGCAAAGAAAAACACCACCAGAATATAAGAAAATATTAAAGACTTGAATACGTGATTTTGTGCAAAATGTCTGAACTTGGATATG
This sequence comes from Toxostoma redivivum, assembly GCA_013397375.1. NCBI lineage: Eukaryota > Metazoa > Chordata > Aves > Passeriformes > Mimidae > Toxostoma > Toxostoma redivivum. The sequence continues at coordinate 204,546 of VXBI01014665.1, read as the reverse complement.
CTTCTTCAAAAGCTTCCAAGCATAATTAACAGAAGTAACTTGGTAGACTAGGGCCCTTTGGAAATAACACATCATCTTATCCACTGCTTTTTTTTTTGTATGACTCTTCTGGGTGAAACTTTACTCTTTTGCTCCCATTATATGTATGTTTCTATGATTAAGCAGTCACTTTGCATACAGCTTCTTTAATGTAGGTTTGCTTTTTGCATTCACACACTCAACATGCAAGGAAAAGAGAACAAATTTCAAAGACTATAAACAGTAGCAGAATGCTGAGATGGATTACTTAAATGTTGTTGCCATCTAGAATAGTGGTTCTCAAATTAAGCCTTACTGTTTTACTTGTCTATGTTGCAGAGTCTCCATGTCAAACTGAACAAATTCAAACTCTGAGTTCTGTAATAATGAGATTTTCAATGACACTTCTCAAGATGGCAAATTCTCTGAATCATTAGGTGACTCTGGGAATTGTGGGGCTATTTTTACTGTTTATGTTGTAGAAACTGTGGAGTTGGTGTCCAAGAGGATGAAACTTTTGAGTAAGGGCAGAATTTTCTTTTTACTTTGTCTACAATTTTTCTTGAGTGTCTCTTTGGGAATGCAGCTCTTCTAGTATTCATTATTTTTCCTGACAATTGTATGTATTTAATGTATAAGAAACAAGCATTAAAAAAAATTTGCAAGATGATGAACACCAAGTCAGGCAATAAAAAGTTAAGGAATGAAATTTGTGGAATAGATAGCTGGTATTATTCGTGGTATGTTGGGATAGGAAGTGGAAAATTCATGTTATGAATCCTAGTGGAACTGGTAGCCATGACAATGGTGGCTAGTACAGACTGGACTGCAATATAATGATGCATGGTTAAACGTATTGAGGAGGTAGTTTTCTGCAGGGTTATTTCAAATTTTGCCACTGAACAGTCCGAGTTGTCATTTGAGATATGTAATTCTTGGTTTTTTGAAAATGATAGCTTAGTGTAATGCATAATAAATGAATTTCAGCACATAACTCTCCCAAAGTAATTTCTTCTTTTAACATTCCTGCTGCTCAATTGAGTATCTTTCAACTGTTCAGTTTTTCTGTTTGATACAAGGAGCTTGACCTTACCATATGCAACAATCCCTTCCCCTTATTTTCATGTATGTAAGTAAAAAGTGTTGTGTGTGATGACTTTGAACTGTTCCCCACACCAACTTTGTGTGCTGTTCTTGGGCTGAGATTTTGCTATTGGAACAGCAGTAAATTGCTTTAAATTAACTGAAATCAAGAATGTTCAAGTCGGGTGTAGTAGAAGCTCAGAAAAATAATTATTCATCAGAGTTCTGCAGACAGACTGCTTCACTGCTACATGTTAACATGTAGAAAACTCTAAATGCTTCCATTTGTTCAGCTGTGTTTATTCTGTTTTTCAGTCTCCCTGAAAGTTTGTAGGGCTTTTAATGAAACCACATTGCAAGTTAAGTTACATAAGCATGGCAATGTTCACTTTTTATTAAATGATGGTAAATGGGATGGCTGGCAACTTTTTTTTTTTGTGACCCCCAGCACTCCAGTACCAAGTTTAATAGTCTCTAATTAGAAAAAAAAATCAACTAAGTCACCACAAAAAAAATAAAATTTTCAACCTAGGTGTGACAAGAAATGGAAATTGAAAAGTTTAGGTAGAATGTGTATATGACAAAATTCTTTATCATTGATAATACTGTTATTGATTGTAAATAAAATTGGGCTGGAAGAAAACTATTTCTATTTCATACATGCTAAAAAACAAATGAGCTTTTCTTTTTGCAACCAAGAAAATGTTAAAATGCAAAGTTATTTCTTACAGATGGATCATGTAGACTTTCTTGTAAGTATATGGAAACTGCATTTTTAGTTGGAGGAGTGAATAATTTCCAATAAGTCAGGGTCTGGTTCAGTGGGAGGTGTGAAGAGAGCTCCTTGGGAAACACAGAACCTGCCAGTGGGGAAAGACTCCTTGCTTGTTACAGGGTAATGGTGCTCACCTAGAGCCTGGGGGTTTGTGTTCTTTCAAAATACTTCTAATTTTAAATATTGCATCTTATGCTGTTGAGGACCTTTGCAAATGTCCATTTTTTGGGGGGGCAGTTTTACTAAGCACTTGCCTTCTGTTTCTTGTAATTAGACAATAATTATTGCACAACCAAGTATTTCTATATAAAGAGGGTTTTTTTGTTACCAGTTTTAATTTAGTTGCATTGTCTAATTCTAATTTAATGAGAAATGTTGAATAGGTGTTTCTGACCTACTTTTTCTGTGCTGTTCATTATAGTGTATATCTGTACCATTTTGCCTCTAGGGACTTTATTTTTCGATGGGAACAACGCCTTTTCTACCCCTTCATTGGAGTACATTTCTGCTGCTCTAATCCAAAATTTGCTTTGGCTAAACTAAGAAGTGGTGGTCTCCATACTGTCAGTCCTCAGACAACTTTGTTTTCCCTTTTTGACTATTGGTAAGAAAGCTTTTGCAAGGAGATTTTCTCCAGGGAAATATTCTCTTCTGCTTTTTTCATATTTCACTGACAAAACATGCTGCCGTTATGAGTGGGAATACCTTGCTGTAGGTGGATTTCCTTACTTCTAGATACTTTGCCACTATTTCTCTCTCCCTCTGGCAAGATAAAGATTTTTTCCAGGATAGAGGAATGAGCTTTTCTGTATTTAGATACTAAATTACATGTGTGCCCTTGTCCTTCTGCCCTCAAGGTAAGATCAGTCATAGCTAAAAATCACAGCATGCTGTGACTTTGGCGATTTTCCTTATTTTATGAGTTTACTTCAGTAGAAGACTTATGGAAGTGTGAACTTTTTTTTGCCTCTTCAGAGAGTTTGCTCACAACTAGGAAAGCCGCCACTCAGATTGGTCCTAAGCAATGGCTAGTATTGAATTTGGAGGTTCATCTGGACCAACTGTTTACTGTGCTGTTTCAGATACTACTTCAGCTATCTAGACAAACTATTTTCTGGTAACAACTTTCTCTTTCCTGCTGATGCATTAGAATACATGGATCTTACTCATTCACTGACTCTAATTCAAGGCACTGTTTCAGTGGATGTTTGGTAGGTATCTCCAATTCATGATTTCCTTTTCTACTGTTAATTCTTTGGAGTAGACTGTAGCTACTCTTTGCCACACATGGCTTTGTGGGGGCTGGTACGGGTAATAATGCTTTACTGGCAGATAGCCAAGTGTGGGTTTTCTTTTGGCTTTTGTGTAAATCTAATATTCAGGACAAAACTGACTTATGTTCACAGGAATAGTTGTGGATACAATTAGGAGAAGGCGTTTCTGTGTATTGGGAAATTGTAAACTAATTATGTGGTTAATCTTTGCCTGATGATGGATTGGACCTGCTCATCTCTCAAAATCTCAATATATGAGATTATAGATTTTAGATTAGGTTAAAATTTCAAGAATGAATTTTAAATATGAAAGCAAGTTACTTGTTTTTCAAAAGGTCATCCATAATGGGAAAAAATGGGTTTAAATTCCTATTCAGAAAACATTTAAAGAAGAAAGGGAGGAAGATATCCACTATATAAGTGTAATGCCTTAATAATTTTCTGACTGGCTGCATGTGTGAAATAAAGTCAAAAGAGATGCTCAAGAACATAGACAGAGAAATACTTTAAAAATATGATCTCTCTAGACCTCCTTTTGGGAAACCATGGACACATGGCTTCCTGTCAGTCATCAGGTAGTTTTATTTTTCAAAAACCAAAGTCTGGGATCAAGAAGACTATTATGCTGTTGTCTTGGTTTGAAAGACAGGTGTCCGCCAAGGAAGGCGGGAGCCTTTTTTTAAAAATGGAGAATGTAAACCTCCCTCCAAATTATTATAATTTTGAAATCAAGGGGCTCTCAGGCAAAGATATGGGAATTGGAATAACAGTTCTTTACTAGGAAAATGAAAATAGAAATACAGTATTACAGAGAACAAACCCAAAAACACTGACAGAGTCAGAATCCAACCTGACACCCCGTCACTCAGGGTGTTGGTAACAGTCCCATCAAATGGTAGCTGCATCCTCCTGGATGACAGATGTGGTTCAGTTGAAGCAGTGCTCCTGTAGAAGGTGCAGTTTTCCTCCAAAGGTCCAGTGATGATGTGGAAAGGTCCGGTTTTTCCTCTGGAATTCAGTGAGAAAAGGCTGCCTTGGTGTTCCAGATCTCAGTTTTTATCTAGGTAGGAAATTCTTGGCTCCTCCCCCTGTCTGGAGCATCTCCCAATGGGATGATGCAATTTTATCAGTCCTTCAGTGGGTCCCAATGGCCCATTAACAGACAATATCTTCCTGGAGGAAGGATGGGTTGTGGAAAAGATAAAGATGACTGCCCTACCTGGTTTTAACAGATGGCCCATTAGCAGAGAATATCTCCCACAGAGATAAGGATCACTGCCCCACCTGGTTTCAAAAGATGGTCATAGAATACATACTTTTGGTCACATCCAGTATTGCAACCTAAGACAGCTATTCAAAATTGCTGCCTGGAACAGGTATTCTGAGATGGCAGCATGTCTGCAAGTAGACTGCAGCAGCTGCTGCATTACTTGGAAGTCAGCAGAGCATGAGACTGCAGCACAACATGGGCCCACTGCATGTCTGTCTGTTTTAATGTTGGCTGCCTGGCTTGAATAGTCACAGCCATAGCTATGGAGAGAAGCAGAGGGACCATAGATCCCTTGTAACCTTTCCTGCCTATGGTGTTGCACTTGTGTGAGTGTATGGAAAAATTGACCTGGAAGCAGCTGTTTGGACTTGCTTCAGCAACACAGTAATTGCAAGCCCTGAAAAACTATCTTCCAAACTGTAATTACTGATGGCCTCCTTTTCCCAGTTCATATTTAGAGTCTCTGTGTTAAGAGCTTCAGTGAGAAGTTTTGTTTTGGGCCTGTGCTGAATGGTAATGATGGTTATCTCACCATAGGAGGAGAGAGGTAGATATAATAGAAGCCTATCATGATACGAGAAATTGTAATGTGTTATTTGCCCAGTAATCGTGATGGGGTGCTCAGAAGGGGGATGTCATATTGAAGAAATCTAGTTTGAAATCAGGTGAAATGTGAATTTCATGTTATAGAGAATGCAACTCTAGGGCTGTCATTTCAATGTAGTTCCATGGCAGAGCAGGGAGATTGGGGATGCAGCTCAACCCCCAGCTGCAATGAGCTTCTGTAATGATTATGAAATACTTCTTCTGTCTTCCTACTCCTTCACAGGGAGTGATACTGACAGTGCTGGTTCCTTTTTTTCCATCATAGCACATTTTGAAACCAAAGTATTTTTAGAAACCATTTTTCTCTTGTGTTCTTTGTAAATGTAGCCTATCCATTTTGGAACATGTAACTATGTTCATATGGACTGGAGTCCTTTGTTTTTTTTGAAAGGGCTATGGAAAATTAACTTTTAAAGGGGAAAGTAGAAAAAAAGTAGATCATGTTAATTTTTATAACAATTTTTTACTGTCTTCATTTTGGTTCCTGCGGAAGGCAGACTCTGAAATCTAAAAAAGCTCAAGTGTTGGGACAGAACTCATTCTCCCACTACCAGGGTTGCTTTTTACAATAAGGTTTCCATGAATATGCAAATTCAGAATAATTGTGCATATGAAAAAGAAACAAGGCAAGATATAAAATGTGTGTAGATAAGCACTAAATCAGTCCACAGCTGAGTCAGTGGTTACAGTCTGAAGAAAATCTCAGAAAATGCTGTTGTTTACTCCTTCCATGCAGTTAACATGAAAGTACAGGAAACTACAAGATTGTTCAAGTTCATTATGCCTATGATACCTCCTCTCTGTCTCTGTTCATGTTAATTTTCTCACTTAATATGGAGTCACTGTTACCAAAGTGGTAAAAGCGTTCACAAAATGAATGCTAGTGAGGCTTAAAGTACAGAATGTCTGTGCACTTTCTCTTGTCTGTCAAGAATTTACCAGTCTCATTCGTGGAATAATTTTTTTCTGTATTTTCTGAGATATGTTGGTGATGAGCTGTGTATTTGAGTGTCAGTGGCCTTGTTGATGTGCCAGTTGGTGGGGAGTCAACAATGTGTGCAGTTCAAAGCAGCTCCAAACACTGTGCAAGGGGCAACATTGACATAATTGAGAAGTCTGGTTGAGTGTTCTGACACACTTGGTTTCAGTCTCAAAGTTTTGGTTTTTTTTTCTCTTTGAGTACGAATTACATTTCAAGTATTTCAGAACTTAGTTGTTCCTGACCAAACAGTTTCTGATTATTCAGAAATGGGGCAAATGCAAATTGAGTTAAAATCGCTAATGTGGCTAACTGGAGATATAAGACTTGAACATTAACATATTAATAAAAATTGCTCTTGAGAAGAATTAAAGAAATTTATTCAAAGAATTGATGAGATATAGACAGAATTCTGACTTGAAGTAAAGTGTTTCTTATTACACTTGAGCTAAATAAAAATGCAAAGGAAGGATACTTCATCCGATATGATAAAGTAATTGAATAAAGATTTTTGGAAAGAAAAGGCACCATAAACTACTGGAATTCTTAGTTATTTGCAAATATCAAAGTCCTGAATGAAATGTGTGAGAAACATCTACTGTTTTTATGAAGAAATGTCAAAGTTATCAGTTATGCTCTAAAAATAAAAAGATTATACGGTTAACAAATACCAGAAAGGCTTAAAGCTTCATTTGAAAATTAGGATATGTGTTCCACAGTACTGCACACTTGATGACGTCGAGTGGAAGATACCCTAAACAGAAACTGCTCTGATAGAAAAGGAGGAACAAACAAAAAGACCAAGCATGAAACAACACTTCCTATGATGCATGCTTATTGCAATTTGCTGTTTTTTCGGTTTTTTTCCAATGTTTCTAGAATCTTGCTTTGAAATAGACTGTAGGACCTCATGCTGATATTTCTTTGCTTGCTCAGGGGAGAGTATGTGTGCGTCAGGAACAATCATAAATGCACAGCTACTTCCAAAAGATTGTTAAGGAATTGCCTCAATATATTATTGTTCTGAATCAGTAAGTTCTTCAGTAAGGAGTGATTTTGATCCTCACCAGGAGCTCTTTTAAACGTAAAATAGTTGTCTTGGAATGAAAGCAGCAATTGGTAGAAAATGTCTACTTGTTTATAAATGTGAACTAGGTATTGTTACACTTGATATATCACTATCCAAAAGCACCTTCTCCATTTTCTGTCACAGTATTGACGTTATGAAAGTACTAAATACCTCTTAATGTATTAATTGTAAACAGATTTCTTTTACTGATGTTTGAAAATACCTTATTTCTGCTGTCCAACTAGATTGAGAAATAAAATATTAGGAATGCATTGGAAGGAAGCTTGGCTTCAAAGCAGAAATTTAATAGATAAAGGAAACACTGAACCACACACCTTTTCTTCTGCAAATCCTACACATTATATAGTGTTCTTCTGCCTTCTGCAGTTTGTCTACATGAAACAATCTTCTGCACAAGTATTTTCTGTTGCTTGATGTGTATGTGTGAATGCACACGTACCCAAAATTCCTGTTTCCCTGTCTCCTCTGCCTTTGTCTGAGACTATGGCTGTCCTGTGTCTCTACAAGCACAAGGGATGCTCAGAGTAAGATGCTGGCCAGATTACAGCGGAGTAAAGGCCAAAAAACTGCTTGGTGCAAAGGATTACTGAAACATCAAAAATGGTAATTAGAGAAGAAATGAGTCTGTAACTATACTGGGGCTGTGTGTGGGTATAAGAAAAGATTTGGTCCTCATGATAAAGATCTGTACCTGTTTGAGCTAAAAGGATTGAAAGGAATATTTAGTCATGGCTAACTTGTCTAAACTGACTGTTCAACATAATTTCCATAATGGAGAAAGAATTCAAGAAAAGATAATTTGAAGTAAGTAGCTTCTCCAAGTGTATTAGGCATACATTAAGTTCTATAAAAAAGCTAAATGATGGGTGTGTTGAGACATTTGCATGAAGTAAAAATTTAGCCTGTAACCCTAAATAATGTTTTCTATCTCATTATTTAAGTCAGATGTCCATTACAATTCAGAATAGTTTGTTATTCTCTGCAGTAGGAAAATATTAACAAAATCCTAGTTGTTCTATGTGTATAGCAGATGGAAGCAACTAAAAACTGGTTCAGGTAGGTCATACAGAGGAGTTAGTATTTTAAGGAAACTGGTGCTAATGATATATTGGTGTGCTAGATTGACCATCCATCTGCTCTTACTCTTTCCCTCACACAGGACCTGAGGAATGTAAGAGGCAAAAGCTTTTGGATGAAGACAAAGACGGAAGTCACTTCAGAATTACTGTTACAGGCAAAGCAGGGTTGACTTGGAAAAAGCTGCTTTACTGCTTTTTGAAAATAGGGTATGATAGTGTGAAACAAAGGCAAAAGCTGTACCACCTCTTGCCAGTCCTCCCTCTTCTTCCCAGGCTGAACTGCGTTCCTTCATTCCCAGCTGCTGTATCTACCCAAGCAATGCAGGGCAGTTGCTAACTGAGGATCTAAGTAGGTCCATAACAGCTCCTTCCACTTCTTCTCTGCTCCATAATAGGTCCTCCCCAGGGTTACAGTCCTTTAAGAGCTGCTCCAGTGTGTATCCTTGCCCCAGGCTACAGACAACGTGCTCCTATGTGATTTCTCCATGGGTAGAAGCTTCATTCAGGACGTGTCTGCCTGCTCCAGCATGGGATTCTCCATGGGCTGCAGAGGTACAGCCTGCATCACCATGGTGTTCTGCAGAGTCTGCAGGGCAATATCTCCTCTGGTGTGTTGAACACCTCCTCCCGTTCCTTCACTGACTGGGGTGCTTCTTTCCTTCTCTTTTGTTCCCCTCTCCTGTCTCCCTCAGGCGTTTTGCTCTTTCTTAGATGGGATTCTCTGAGGTACCACCTGTGGTGCCTGCACGGGTGCCTTGGACTGTCCATGTCTGTGCAGCCCAGGCTTTCCTCACAGAGGCTGCCCAACAGCCAGCACCTCACCTCACACATTCTGGGGCTGTTGGATGTCTCAAAAACTACTGTCAAATCACTTGGAAAAAGCCCTAAATAAGCAACTCTCTCTGATATGTTAAACCACTATTCAGCAAATCCTACAGCTTCCCTGCTGGGGCTTTTTAGGACACCTTCCTGGGCAGGTGGGGCAGCTCTGGATTAAGGAGTAGTGAAATCTGGGTATGGAAGCTGTCAGTGTATGTATATTTATTTAAAACTGAGTGCTTAGTGTTCCTCATCTAGCTTTTTCAATTTTTATGAAAAAACTTGCTTAATGTGATTTAATAAGTAATAATTTTAGAGAGATCTTGCCTTGAAGAAGTGTGAAATATTTATGACCACATACTCAGTTTCATGTGGATGTAAACATCTCTGAGCTTTTAACTCAGCCCTTTCCAAACTGACTGCCGTTGTGTGTTTCCTCCTGTAGAAACATAAAGAGGACTTTGAACACAAAGAGGAGTGGAATTCATCACCCTCTGTCACGAACTTAAATACCTGTCAAATTCCTATCTTCATCTAAAATACGATTTGGACTTTAAAGTCTGTCTAGAGAGTCAATAAATTTGGCCACCTGCTGATCAAAAATGACATTAATTTGGGGTCAGATTTTCTGTTAGGAAAAGGCCTGCGTGCAGCTCATGCACAACACAATTGTGAGCAAGTGCTTGGGCTTGAGTGGTACTGCTGAGTGTCTTTTGCAAAGCATGTAAAAAAAGGATTTGTTTGTTTGTTTGTTTTTTAGAGTAAAATATAATTTGCGGTAGGTACTTAAAAATGCACGCCCTGAAAGAAAGACCATGCAATTGCAGCTACTTAAATTTCAGTCTGAATAACTTTTCTAGCAATGTAGGTACACAAAGCCCCTTCCCCTTCTTTGAAATATTAATGTAGGACTTGGTGGATCTGATAGCTTCAATTATTCTAGAGTGCTCTGTCTACATTAGGAGCTATGTCAAAAATTATTACTATTTATTGCTCCTCATATAAATATTTGGAATTATGCAAGAACCAGAAACTTCTTGTAGAAAATCCACCTTTTTTTCTCCAAACTGTTTCTCTCTCTGCTTTCACGAATCCAGACTGTAGATTCTGTGTGGTTAACCATTGAGCTGCTTAAATATGTACTGTTACAATGAATACTTCCATTTGTGGGTTTGTTGTTATGTGGTAGTGTGTTTCTGAAGTAGACTGTTGTAATGGAAGAGCAAAAGTTACTGAAGAAATATTTCCCTGAATGTGTATGTATTATTTCTCATTATTTGCATAATCATCATCTTTGCTGATGTGTAAATCTGGAGCAGATGTTGCAGTATGCTTATACAGATATAGACTAATGGAATTTAATTTTGCCTAGTCCCTTTGGACAGTAATTCCTTTACATGTTCATGTCTACAGCTGATAGGAAAGGCTTGAAAAGGAAAGCTCTTATTAGACTTCTAATATATTGGATATGAAAAATCAAATCATATTAATTTTCTCTTTCTGGCTGAAACTTCTAATATGAATCTCAGTCATGTTGTGATGAAGACACATTTTCTCAATGTCAGAAGAAATTATTGACCGGTGTATTGCAAATAACAACTAAAAAAAAACCTCAAATGCAATTTTTTAATATGTTAAAGTCTGTTATTAAAACTTCTTCCTTCACTTCGTCTTTCAGGCAGGTAGTGTGTTGTAGCCCGTGGCCATGGAAACAAGGAGGTTGCCCAACAGCAGTAATGGTTACACCTTGAGGGCAGGCTGTGAAATGACTTGGGCTAATTAGCTTAGATGAAAGATGCCACCTTCAGGAGACTAACCCTGGGTCTTGTACTGAAATACTGTTGTTCCTCCTTAAGTGAAGTCTCCAAACTGAAAAGGTTTCTGTAACTGTTTATTTTAACTGGGCTGAGTAAAGTGGGTATACCCCAAAGAAGCTAGGAATCTAGGGAATGCTAGGAACTCAGTAGAGGAACACTTAAGTGACTCTGCAATATTTGCCTTGTGTTTGACAGGATTTATTCACCACCATTAACCGTGCAGGACTTGAAATGACTTCCCAATCAATCAAACAATGCTGTTGCAGTGCTCAGGTCCTGTATGGGTGCAGCAAGGGTACAGGGACCTGTCCTGGTGCCCTGGCGAATAAAGCTGTGTTGAAACCTGTGTGCCTCAGAGTCCAAATGCCTTGGCTGTGCTTGGACAGACCATGAGAACTCGGGGGTTCTACAGCCTGTAGTCCACAGCAGTTGCAATTCAAGGATTATGTCCTTAATATGCCTGACCTGGCTCTGCATGAAACTAGCTCAGCTTTATAGTCCAAGTGGGTAGTAAATTTTCCAGATCCATGCTGGTAGTGGAAGTGATACAGCTGTTAATCCAGGCTTGTGATCATTCTTCTCTCTGCTTCCCTTGCCGTTATTACTTTGTAACAGGGAAACTTCTAGGATGCTTGAAAGCTAACTGTGTCTTTGAAAACATTCTCTAGATCATTAAGCAGCTTTCTTCTGAAATTTAAGAAGAAAACGTTGAAATAATGTGTCATCTTTCTATTTTGTTCTACTTAGTGAATCCTACATAATTCAGCCTTATTACTTCTGGCTTGCTTACTGATGCTTTTGCTTTAAAAGAATTGTTCACACTTAAAGTCTGAGAGAATTAGAATTGCATTCTCTAAATTCTGCAAGTGGCTGTTCTGCCACAAGAGCCTGTTAGAGCATCCCACTATGTCTATGGAATTTGAACTTGAATTTAAAAGAGGAAGCTTTTTCTGTGCTAAATTAAGAGTAAAATAGAAATTAAAACTTTAAGCTAACACTTGTCCTGTCATTTTCCACATATTGAAACCTCAATGATTAAGTAGTAATCCTAATAAACAGCTATGGCAATAAGTTTAAATCAGGTATTTAAAAAAACCTCATCTTTTGATGCTTAGAGTTTAAAATAAAAACCGAGTGAACCCAACCAAGACTAAGAGGAGACCTGTAAGAAATAGTCTTTTCTTTCATCCTCCCTGCTTCCCAGTTACCATTGTAAGGTAATTCTCTCCAGGATTTTCTGCTTACTCCACGAATTCATTATTCACTGCCCCCTTTTAAAATTTTTTTCCTCTTTTTTCTTCTTGCCTCTTTTTCTCTATGCTTTCCCATCCCACTCCTTGTTTAGATCACAATTGATTTAATTTTGTGGACTTTTAGAAGCACTCATATTTTAGACCAAATTCTTCTTCCCTACAGGCTTAATCATATTTCATCAAATCTCAACATCTAAGGATGTCTGTTTTTTATGGTTAGTTATGCAAATTGTGTGGATTGTACCCCTGACCTTTCATCCTTAATTGCAGCTTTTAGAGACATGATTTGGCACAACACTTAAATAATACTGGTACTCTTTTAAGGGCTTTGCTGAACTCTGACATGGAACAGAAACCACAAACATAAGTGAATGAGGGAGAAAAGCAGCGATTCCAACCTTTTGAAACATAGGTAGATAACGTGGAAAACTCTAGTCTGATTCTATTTTATGTTCCCTGCAAAAGACCTTTTTTGGTGCAAGATGGTTTTGCACGAATTTAAGTACTCGTGATAGAACTGTAGATGTGATCTTATTCTGCTTACTAGCTGCTTCTGTTTATTTTGAAGGTACACTTTTGACACTAAAAGATTGTCTTTTTAAACATGTAAGAAGCTTCATGGAAGCAATCAAGCCCTCTAAAGCCACTTCTTCCATTATAGTAATCTTTTCAAAAGCTATCTAGTTTTCAGCTACAGGTTTAAGTTAACAGGCTTTTCAGTTTCTTCTAAGGCAAATTGCGGTCTCATCAATGTGGATTTGCATGTTTTCCCTTTCTCAATTATGTGAGAGTTGTAGGACTAACCTCTGCCATTGTAAATTCTTTGTTAGAAATGAAGAAGCAGTTGATGTAGTATATTGGGTATAATTCCAGCTTTTTTATGACAACACTTACGCTACTGTCTCGCCGGTAAAATATGTGGCTGTATTGCCATTATTTATATTTTGAGGAAAAGAATAAAGAAATACTGTGTAAAGTATATTCATTCTTTAAGAATTGGTCTTGTCTTCTGTGATTGCAGCTGTAGCTGCATCTCTGCATGTGATGATGCTCATAAAAACAAATCTTGCGGCATATTATAAATGACTATGAATAATTTTGAGAAAGTCATCTGGATCTCATTTGCTTGTTGAATTGTTGTTCCAGCTTGTGGTTCCTACTGTGAGCTTCACTACTGTGAAGAGGGATAAGAAGCAAAACAAAACAGTAATGTGTGTGTCATCTAGAAGGAACACTAAAAACAGGTAGTTAAAGCATGCAATCTTTCACATGTGGCTGATGTAAAAATCCTGCTGAATTAGCTCTTGGTTACAGTTGGGAGTCTGAATGTAGCAATTTCTTCTATTTCTACGAAGACATATAGTGTTATCTGCATTACATGATGTATTTAGTGTGTGCTTCATGTTCTGAAAAACTCATGGTAAATTATTTTACTGTTTTCTTCAGTAAATAGGAACTTAAAACTCAATGTCTTTTTTAATGGAATTTCTTTATATCTGAATTTGTACTTAATGCAGCTTTCAAGTGTTTGAAGATTGAAAGATTTCAGTAAAACCACTAGATAGTAAATATCTAAATTCTTTAATAGTGCATTCAGATTATGTTTTTTAGTCTGGGAAGTTCTATCAAGGATAACAGCGTAAATTGGATTGAAAGGGTCAAGGTTAAATTGGTTGTAAAAGGAAGAAATATTTGGTTCTATTTTGCATCCCTGTCTAGATGACTTGTATAATTAGTATTAAGAAATATAAACATCTGACTTGATATCTTATGCTTTCCTATAATTGTATGCATGTTTTTAAATAGCTTTACTGTTTTAGTTCAGTCTGAAGGATCTTAAGTAATATTAACAAAATTATTTAAAGTAAATACAGCTTCAAATTTACGGCTATTAAGCAGTGGGGTGTTTTTTTCTGGTTGTGGTATTTATGGGCTGAAGACTTTTGAGCCACCATCTCAGTCTCTTATTTTGAGATCTGGACAAGATGGTTTAAAATGTGACAAATCTGCTTTTAGCTGCCTCTTGAAACATCTTTTACAAGCCTTGTGCAAGAGTTCTTAGGAAACAATTATTGGGATATGTGTTAATGCTGTAAATGTTATTATCAGGTGACTGGTGACTAAATGGCATGGCTGGGACTGGTACTTACATAATAAATATCAGATATATAGCTTTTTTGTTTATAGGAGCTAGCAGAAGAAGATAGGATTCTGAGTTAATAAAAGATTGCAGAAGAATTATAACCCATTTATTATTGCAGCACTTTGAAGATTATCATAGAATGCTTCTAATACCTGCCCACAGCTTTGCTTGAAATTATCGTTAGAATTGCATTCAGCAGTTTCCATCATTGCTTTCTGTAGCTCTTGAGATGTTCAAAGCCTGCTAATGAGAATTGAGACTATTGTTTCCTCTCTGATATTTCAACTTCAGTTACATCAGTCTGAGGAAAAGGGATCAGTTTTCTTAAATAACAGAACCTGCATTTGTTATAACATTTCATTCAAAGCACTTTTAAAAAAATTTGAGTTGTTTATGCCTACCAGTCTCTGTTAGTTATGCTCTGCCCTCAGCTTTTACTGTTTTCATCTTCCTCCTTGTCCCTTTCTGTTAAATTTCAAGAAATCCTTCAAGTTCAATTCTCATGAAGTATGGAGAATTTATTTTTTCTTTTCCATCTCCCTGCACAGCATGCCCTTATAAATTCCATTAATGCTTGATGTAACACTTCTAGATGTATAAACTGAATAAAGCGTTTCCAGTTCTAGTAAATAAAAAAAAGTAAAATTACAGTTGCGAGGTGGAACCTTAGCTTTAAACTTGCCAGTGGCTGTCTCACTCTTCTAGAGGTCTTGTGTTGATGACTAGCTTCAAGTCAGCTTTAATGGATGCAATGAGCAGCCAAACTAATGGCTCATTTAAGTTTTGTTTTCTTGATTGCCAGGGATAAGAAAACTTGTGCTTAGATGGGATTATAAAAAGGCTCTACCAAAACATCTTTAAATGCTAGATAAAGCTTTTGTTTGAAACTGGATATAATAACTTTGATCTGGCTGCCATAAACACAAACATGCACACATGTAATTTAAACAACTTGTGGGAGAGTGTTGAATTTATTCATGCTGGAACATCATCAGAATTGTTAAGAATTAATTATAGCTGCCTGTAACTTAATTTCTAAATCTTCGAAGACTCTTCTGATTTAACATGCTAAATCTTAATTTTTGGCATGTTGATATAAATGGAGAAACATGTATGGGAAAAAGGTATTTCCTGCTAAGCAAAATACAGTAGTATAAATAATTCTACTGCATTCTTTGAATTAGTCTTTAAACCCACCCCCACTTGTGATTAAACTAGTAACCCCTGACTTCTTTAAAGTCTTTCATAAGAACTTTTTTGCTCCTGTAGCTTGCCAGTCTAATTCAAAGCTCAAAGTTACTCTTGTTTTGTTTTTTCTTTCTTGTGTTGTTGCAGAAGGAGCTGCAGCCCTGAGCTGTGCTGGCACAGTACATCAGCTCTAACATGACTGCTGTGCTGTCTTCTTGTATCTTAGAGCAGCACAGTGTTCTTTGGTCTTTGCCAGTTCCTCTCAGTAAGGCTTGCCAAGAAAATACTTTCACCTTGCTGACTTGTCTTCTTTCTTGTTGTATTCATAGACAGAAATGTTGCTTGGTTCTATCTCTTGGACCCAGACTGGGTGTAGCAAAACTAATCAACTCAGATCCCTGTGTCCAGCCAATACTTCACTTCCCTTGGGGATCCTAAAGACAGTGTAGCCAAATATAATAGTACTCTGCTTTAGCAGTGATGGAGGCTAAAGCTGGGATCATGGTAAATAAAACATCATGCTTGGTACTGTAGAAGACCTTCTGGCACAAAAGAGTGTTTAAAAAGTGCTATGGCTCAGATTTGGAGTGGAGTGGTACAATGGTACAGCTTGTGGAGGAGGCTTCTATTTTGTGTGATGTTTTGGTGTACCGACATCTGTAATGGATATGCTGCATGCTAACCTAAATTTTGTTTTACCTTATTATGTTAGAACCTGCTGGTATGACCGCAAGCAATCAATAGATCATCAGTAGAATGAGATGGTGCTTCAAGGTCTATCTCAGGCTGAAACATGATATGGAATAGTACTCCTGCCTCTGGTCCACAGCAACAAGAAGCAAGTCAGTTCTGGATTGTTCTGCAGCATATGGCTGCAGTCACACTTGGTACTTGTGTCTGGATGGCTTCTGGGGCAACAATGGGACTTACTGTTCCCCATTTACTAGAGGTGGATCCTTTTTCTAGGAAAATTTGAGGGTTGTTTTTTGTTCATCTTCCTATATTTTTTTAAAAATCAATAAGTTTATAAATCTGATTTGATATAATTTCATTTGCTGCAAATACTTGCAAAATAAATGTAGAGGTTTTTGGGCTTTTTTGTTTTTAATTTTTTTTCTTTTTTAAGTAGCTTTCTTTTTCTGCAGAAGAGAATTCTGCAGTTTTAACTTTCAGTCTCTAGCTTTCATATTTACTGTGACTCTGGAACACACATTGCTGCTGCTGTGTTTGAGAAGCTCTCAGGTGTTTTAAAGTTTAGAATTAGAAGTTGGTATTATGTTAAATTTCTTTTGTGCATCCCAGATGAATTAAGAATCCATTAACATGAACTGCCTTGCTACTTTTAATTGGTCATAGGCCTAGAGGGGTAGAATAAAACCCTCAAAATGTATTTCACCTTCTAAATTGAGTCTTTAGGGAATAATAATTTCTGAAGTAGTATTCCAATAGGGGTAGTTCAGCACTTGTAGATTGAGTACACACAGATTACAATATACTGTAACAGTGTGGGAACTCTGCGTTAATGGGTCTACTTCTACTTTGATCCCACACTCTGTGTGTTGTATACTTCTATAAAAGCTTTTTCATACCGAGTTTCACTTGTTCTGTTTGCAATTTAACATTTGGAAACAAAACTTTCTTGATGTGTTTAGTCCTCACCGTGTTGTAAAAGGAAAATCTGGTATAGTCCTGCAAATTCCATGTGGGAAATAGCCATAAATATTACCTAATTACTATATTCTTCAAGATATTAATAAATATGCCTGTAACATAACCAATTAGGGAAAATAGAAGTGATGTAGAAGGTGTGCTTGCTGCCCTTCCTACTGCATTATTAAAGTAATTCTCAGCATTCTTTAATACAATGTATATATAGGTAAAGAGCTCTGAGCCTTATGAGGCTTTTCAGTCAATGTGGATTTACACAGCAGTGTAGATGGGGAGTTCCTTTAGCATCAGGCTGAAAAATCCATAAATCCTTGAAGAAAACAAATTACTTCCATTAATTTTTCATGTTTTGGACACTAAGCAATTGAGATAGACATCAGACATGAGATTAGTTTCAGAGAACTGATATTGCTGTGTTATACACTCAGTGTATCATTTTGACAAGTATTTTACTTTATTTAAGCTGAAATCAGCTGAGTTCTTATAGTTCTTCAAGCTTTTTAGTTAGATTTCAGGACAGGCTTCTTTCTTCCTCCTGGATGCTTCCTGCTATAGTAGAAGACATACTTTTGTTGAATGCTAGCATACACTTCCACTGACATGCAGCAGCCATAAAGATTGGATGCTCTTTTGTAGATAAACTTAACCATACCTCCACAAACAAACAAAAAAGCCCATCCTAAAAAAAAAAAAAAAGTCAACAAACCCGCACAAACCTGAAGTAATTTATTGCTTTAAAGAAGCTGAAGCAACATCTGCAATATAGGAATCATTCAAGAAACGTTTAGATACACATAATAAAATTAGTTTCTGGAAATCATCCATTGATTATAATTGAGCATAATAGACATACTTTCCAATGGACTTCTTGTCTATTTTTAGATTACTTTCCATAAAGTGATCTACATTTTTTCTTCACCTGAGGTGTATATGTTTAATAAATTGGTATGTCTTGTTTGAGCTATTAAATTCAATAGTATCGTATATGGGTTAAATGTGGATTATGGATTGAAAGGTTCCCAGAGTTGTGGGGTGAAGGCAGGAGGTGATCAGGAGGATGCCTTAGCTCCCCAACCACTCCCATCACAGTTAGTGGGAAAAGAGGATGCCCTGTTGTCTGTGGGGTACCTCAATTCATGCCTGAGGCTATGCAGTTGAGTGCTGTGGGGACCTTTTTTCTGTGAAGTCCTGGAGCTACCCCTTGAGTGAGCCTGCCCTTGCTCACAAAACTTAGTGACACTTCTGCATTTGCCTAGTATTTGCTATTCCAACACACTGCAGATTTCTGGGTTTTTTTGCCAGCTGAGCCAGACTTCTGTAGATGGGGAAGGAAACTTGAAAAGGCTTGCATTGATCATGTAGCCTGTAGCTGGTCATTGTGCTTTGGAAATCTGCAGTTTTTCAGAAGCTGGTGGGTGCTGTCAGGAGTATTCAGTGTCCCTTTTTGTTGCACTGGTGGCTTCTTTTCTTTAATAGAAACTCACTCCCATGCCCTCATTTTCCCTCCCTTTCCATTTGTTTGCACTACCTTTTCTATTATTCATTCATTTACTCCCTGGCTCTGCGGACTGTGTCTTCCTTTGCCTTCCCAGTAGAGCTTTTCATTTTATAGAGTAGGGTCTGGAGCAATCCTTGCTGTGGACTTCTCTGGGGGCAAAACATTATGAACAGGATTATGAGCCTCCTGTTGGAAATGGGAATGAAGGGCTTTTCCCCTCTGCTTACCTGTCTCCTTTCTGGAAGGAAAAGAGGAAAACAAAGAAAGGAGATTGCTGCCATGGTACCAGCTGCTACTGCTGCTGTCATGATAATTTAATTGCTGCAGCCACTCTCACTGCTAGCACATGGGAGAAATTACACTGATCAAAAATGTGAAGTGCATCCCCCACTTTCCATATCTTCATGCACGAGCAATAAATCAAAATAAGAATTCAGCAGAATTATACAAAAACAGCAACTTGCTGCTCTTGGCTTAGTTCTTGGAATGACAAGCTTGGGGTTTTGTTTGTTTTCAAGCATTAATTGATAACTGAAAGCATCATATACTGTATTACTACAGAAGTAAATTATTAATGTAAACAAAGCCCTCAGTTGCTTGTAAAACATCTCATAAAACTGCACTGCTGGCTTGAAAGGCCAGTAAAGCCATACGTATTCAACAGTTCTATAAATTAGAGTAATTTGTTGTAGAATTATATCAAAGATCCAATCAGAAGCCATCGTTGTTCTGTAGCAGTGTTATTATATCTGTTTTTCCATTAATTGCATAATGACTGTTAACTTAATCTACAACAGATCAATGGCAATGAACTATGGAGTATTATTTCTATTGAGTGAATGGGGTGTTTAAATTAGCTTAGTGTTATGTTGAAAAAGGACAGCAATTGATTGATGTAGAAAAAATGAGGGTGAGAGTAATGCTACAAAACATGTGCAGATTTTTTAATGCCCTTTCTATGATTTTCTGATTTTTCATTAAAGCTATGGATGCCTGTAGGTCTCATGCAAAGGTCCGTGAAATCATCCCTATCAATCTACAAAAATGAGATGCTGTTTGCTATTTTTTAGAAGTGTGACATTTCCTCTGCCCAGCTCTTGTGACCAGTTCCTCCTTTGTCCTATATGGAAAAAATGTAATTATCTTCCTATGACTCAAAATGACAAATAGCAAGAAGATAGCTGAAAAATTAATTTAATTGAACTGTAGCTTAGTTGTATGAGCAGCCAGTTTACAGGTTTAGTTTCAGGCCCTTAGAATTTTTTTTCCCTGTGATTCCTAAGGAACCTTAATACTAAAAATGCAAACAGTCTGAGATTAGGCATGGGGTTTAATGAGTGCTACCAGGAAGAGTTGCAGGTGATGTATCTACTTCCTCCTTCTGTCAGAAGATAGGTATTGTTTTGCAATTGACAATTAAAAATTACTTGATAGCATATCATCATCTAGGCTACATGTGGTACTTAGTGTAATGGAGTTTTGAGCATGTCTTCCAACTTCTGTGCATAACAATTTTTTGTTTTATTCTATTGAAATATTGCCTTTTCTTTGCATTCTTAAAGAGGTAGTTAGAGAAATTCATTGAGATTTCTGATACAGAGCTGATGAGCAGGAGTTGATCATTAGGAGGGAGCAGGGAGCCTCTTCCATGAAGTCTCAGTGAACTGTTGTGAAAAATTACTGTAATAACAATACTGTCCGTGAGGCAAGCAGCTCCAGTGTACCTGGCTGGCCAGGGAGGGCAGACCAGACTGCCAGCTGCCTCTTGGAGTGAAGCAGCAGTAAGGTATAACAGTTCAAGAGTTGAAAAATATCTGCGGCATCTTTATATCTAAACTTACTCTCTTCAGGTATCAACAGGAATTTTGATAAAGGAAGGTGGAAGAACACAACATTCTTATGACTAGTGTTGCTGCAGTAGTTGTTCTTAAACTTTGTCTTTCTTTTTTCAAATTACTTAAACATTGAAGGATTGCAAATGGGTACCAGTTTGAGAAAGCAGAAGGAATATGTAGGATATAGGCCATGACTGAAATATTTTGCTGTTTTATATTATAGAAGTTTATACTGAATTTAAAGAAGTGTTTGTAAGAGACCTGATGCTCTTTTAATATTTTTCAAATATATATGTAACAGGAGTACGGAAGTCTTTACAGTATACTCATTTTCAGTAAGGTAATATTCTTTAAAACAGTCTGAAAGTATGGATGCTTTGTTCTCAGAATTCACTGATTGTCAAATGTTATTGCTTTAAATTAGGCTCTTTTATCATTAAGAGGTTGATGTAAGACAAGCAGCCTTTTTTACTGTTAGGAAAATTTTTAAGAATTCTGGAACTAATAATTGTTATTGGCTGTAAAAGGAGCATTTAATGTCTTAAGTTGAGTAAGAATTGCTATCGCTCATTACTAAGCAGTGGAAGCTGGTGCTAGTAAGATGCTGAAAATGCAGGTGCAGCACACTACAGTAATAAATATATTTAACAAATGGTTTTGATCTTAACTTGAATTAAAAAATATTACACTCACACTGGCTTCTAGCTACTTATTCAGACTACTTGCTTTTGTCCTCCTTTGCCTTCCTACCTTAAAGTGGTAAGAGAGAGAACATAACAGCTTTCTGTGAAAAGTGTCTCAAAACAATAGGTTGGTTGGATGCTTAAAGTGTAGTAGGTTTGGAAAAGCCTCCATGATATTTCATCAACAGTCAACAGGAACATTCCCTTGCTGTTTCTGACTTTGTTTTCTGTGGTTTTCAAATATATAGCAGAGGTGGAACACTGCTGACTTTGTGTAGCTATACAAAGGTGTAGGAGAGAATGAAGTTAGTTGGTGTCATCACTAGACCCAGGAGCACTGATTAGTGTGGCTGGTAGTGGCAGCCTTCCAACTTATTTTTCAGGTATCAAGCCTCTTCAGGACAAAAGAAGAAAACTTGCAGGACTATCTTGCTTTCTTTGTGGCAGTATAGCTGAATTTGTGCTTATTCTGTGAGTTACCTTAATCACATACTTCCTTTGTAAAGAAATGTTCCCAATAACTGAAACTGAGCAGGTGTTCTGTTTGTCTAAAAAGTACTCTTTCTTGGAAGCTGGGTCTGTTCCAGTTTTGAACCTGTGATAGGAGTACCTTCTATTGTGGTTAGTACTTCCAGTTAATAGACCTTATGTCAACAGGGAGATATCATCTTTCCATAGGTAGGACTGTGATTGTAACAAAAGAATGGAATCCTTAGGAGACACCATGCTGTGGGAATGATGTAGCTTTGACCTGGATTCTTGTTATGCCATGATTAAATAAAATTGTGGCCTGCCATTTCCTTTCAGTGTCAGTTGTTCATTCCTCTCATAGTGAAGTCACTCCTGTTTATCAGTTTTTCATTTGGTTTTGAATGAGTATGCAATTTAGTAAAAGGAGCCCATCTGTACAGATGTGTACAGCTTTGACTTGTAGCTGTGGTTTCTTCAAAGATCACAGAATCATAGGAAAGCAAAGGCTGGAAGACACCTGTGGATCATCTTGTCCAGTTGCTCTGCTCAAAGGAGGGTTAGCTATGGCATGTTGCTCAGGACTGCAGGCTGTTGGGTTTAAAAAACTTCAATACTAGTTCAGATGAGGTTTTTTGTGAGCAGAATTGTAAATTGTCAGTCATGGTGAGATTTGTAGATTGAGGGAAGGCAGTTCATTAATGCTGTACCTGCATGTCGTTGCTGGTACCTGGTCCAGGGTAACACTTCACCAGCATTCCAAGAGCTTTCCACTCTAGTAAAAGCTTTCTGCTAATACAAAAAAAATTTCCGGATTTTAAAATATATTTCCTTTTTGTGTCTGAAATACATTTATTTAAATGAATTATTAAAAAAAATACATTTTGTGCAGTTCAGTCTTTTGCAGTGGCATTACATGTTACTACTCTTGGTCAGGAGGATGCTTCAAAATGCTTTTCAAGTATTCTCATAAAATGATAGCAATATGAGTCACAGTATTAAAAATGCTATTTTTATAAAAGTGATTTCTATAACTTATGGAATTCTGTCTTGGCTTTCAAGTGCTGAAGACAGGTGAGGACCATTTTGTGTGCCAAGCAGTCTCCCCGAAAAGGCCCAATGATTTTGCTGACAGCTGAGCTAACCTACTTCAGCTGGAAAGTGGAACAGGGTTCAGTCGTGCAGATCATTTCTCACACTGAGTTATTGACTGCATTTGTCTCGTCGTCTCTGGGAAATTTCACATGAAACAGAATCAAATGTATTTGCAATGTCCAAGACCCAATCAAATCTGAAAAGCATCTGAGGTCTCAAAGTTCTGTTTAATATTGAGAAATAGTGGTAGCCGAATCATTTAAATACTAGATTTCGCATACTCATTTTGTTTCCCATTCTTCAACTGCAGAAAGCAATCTAATATCTTCTAGAAAGAATCCTATTTGCTTTTCATTATTTTCAAAATAAGAAGGCTATTAAGCAGTATAGGTCACAGTTTTTAAATCATATCTTCTGATCCTTCAATAGAATGCATAACTTTTTAACATTAACTACAGATTTTAATTAAAAAATCTTATTAATCAATGCATTTACTTGCAATGCTCTACCAGTTTATCTGTTTACTGTTTTCCTAGGTATTTTGGAAGTATATTCCATTTCTGTTTTCTGGAGACTGAAATAACCGAACATTTTACTTCATTGTGCACAGAGCAAGTTAAATTGTTCTTTCTGTAATACAGGCCTTCGTGATAGGCATGTCTGACATGGGAAAGCTCCCTGGGAATACAGAGAGCTTACTTGATCTGCATATATTTAATGGCTGAAAACAAATTTTTTTAGGGACATACATTCCCCTAAACATTGAAGAAGTCTGTGTTGCTAAGATTTTAATCCATGGGGATAGAAAGCTTCTCTGTTAAGAGAAGCGCTGATTTATTTTTCTTTGACTTACCATGACATGAAATTTTTTTAGTAGACTTTATATTTCTTCCTAAGGAGAACTTTTTCCATCAAGTTTGTCCACATGAGGATATGAAGTTAGAAGTAAGAATGTTTTTTCTTTTTACTTTGGGTAGACTAAGTAGTCCAAAAATAAATACTAGGAATGCCTTTTGTGTGTGGTGGTTGTTCCGACAGGTCGGAGAGGTCCTGCTTTTCAGACCTAGTGACTTAGGGACTATTAGCAGCTGAAGATTCAGGTTCCATTCAGCTAAATGCTGGAACAGTACACTGAAATATATAACCGCAGTAAGTAATCTCTTTCTTCTCCACACTCTCTTGTCTTGTCTTTTTTTATTTCTTTTCTATGAGATAATGTCTGGGAATGTTAGACTTGCAATACTGCGAAGCAATTGTAACTGGTACATTGGGGCTTACTGCACTAGAAAAATGCAATAAAAATAATGTGCTGCACAGATATTGATGTTTGCTATGGAAACCCTCTCCACAGGAGTGTCTCTGAGGCGGGTGGCCATTAATAATGCTGAGTTTTGTGATGATTTGAAGAGGGCCTTTTCTCTGCCTGCC
The DNA here is from genome assembly GCA_013397375.1 of Toxostoma redivivum. Taxonomy (NCBI): domain Eukaryota; kingdom Metazoa; phylum Chordata; class Aves; order Passeriformes; family Mimidae; genus Toxostoma; species Toxostoma redivivum. The sequence continues at coordinate 180,477 of VXBI01014665.1, read as the reverse complement.
AGGGGAGACAGCATGAGGATTAAAGCATAAGTGCCAAATGTTTCATAGCTTTTCTCCCTCAGATTTTATGCAAATTCCATAATGGATCAATTTGCATATTCTCAGGTACTTTGCCTATCTTGTTCAAATGTGTGGGTTTGTTCTCAAAGTTAATCTTAGTAAATTAGGTTTATTGTTCCAAAGTGAGATAGGGATTGGACAAGTCTAATACTCTGCTTATGCCTCACCTTGATCCCAAGGGCTTGGGTTCTTTTTTGAGCAAGCTGACAATTTGGGCTTTCATTGTCTGGTTTATTTTTTACAGTACTGCTAAACACTAGATGCTGCATGGGGTTTATGTGGTGGCAGTGATCTCTGAAATCCATTTGCTTAGGAGGTGTCACCAAGCACACAAGTGATGTAAAACACCACTGCTCACAACACAGTGATGTGTGTGGGCCTGCAGTAAATGTTCAGTTGAAAGAAGTGACATTATAGTAATAAAAATGCATGTTAATTATTGAGGTTCACCTTCCCTGTCAGCTGAGTTGAAAGCAGAGCCTGCTGCAGGTCTGAAACTGTGGCTCAGCAGATGCTTTTGATTTATGCTGAAGAGCAGTCTGGTGAAAACCCAGCACAGCCACAGAAGTTTTGATGCACAGGTAGTAAAAGCCTGTGAGTTGAAGGTATGGAGAGGGTGTGAATAGGATTTATATGAGCTATGCTTACATGAGTCTTATCAGGATTTATTATGAAGTTTGTAAACCCTATTTTATCTTATCATTAGTTTTTGTTTGGTTTTCTTTCTTGTCACTGAGGGCTTCTGAGCTATTTGTTATTCCAGCTTTACATCCTATTTTCTCCCCATAATTGCTTGTAACGTGTTACCAGTCTCCCCAAGACTCCTTAGTCCCATGAAGTTATTGCCTCTAGAATCTTCCCTTGCATTCATTGTCTGTATTGAATCGGTGTTGGACAGAGCTGCTGTAGTGCCAAGTGCTGCATGAGCTGAGCAGCTTTTATCAGCCCTGTCTCAATATACACAGTGAGAGAAAAAAATGGGATGGGGGAATTTCACCTGAGGGGTTGTGAAGGTTGGTGGAAGATGGCTGGCGGTGCAAAGCAGGAAGGTACTATGAAGAAAAAAGCTCACCAATGGAAGTTTTTCCCCTGTCACTGGTGACTAGAAATTAAATACACAGTACTTGGATTAAACAACACAGTTTTTTTCCAATGGAGTATATGCAATCAATCATCCCTGGAAAGTGCTATTGACTAGTGTCTAAACTAAACTAAATAAAACATTGTTGTGTACTGCACAATGTAATTTTTTATTGGTAGAGGAATTCACTAATGACCCAATAGATAACTTTTCTTCCTAATTATTGTTCGCTTAAAATAGAGACTTAAAATGTAAATTCTTCATTGAGGAGTAATTTGAGTAGAAGTGAAAGTAAGAGTTGCTTTTTTTCCCTCCCTCCAGCTTGACTGCTGGGCAGTGTAACAGCCCACTCTGTGTAGAATTGTAGGAATTTAAGATGTACAGTTCTTTGTATACAAACGGGTTCAGCTCCTTAATATCCAGCTTTTTGGGAAATACCTTGTTACCATCCTTGATTTTTGTTTGTTTGTTTTCATAGATACAACTTGATGACTGTGTGATGATGGTGGGGTAGTTGGGGATTGGCGTGGTTTTTCATGTTTGCGTTTGTTTGTTTTAAAGGAAGTTAAACTTGAATGAAACGTGTTACTTAATGGGCCTATTTTTCCTCAGTCTCCTAGTGAGTAAATTTGTTGTCTTACTGTCTCAGTTTCCCAGACTCAGCCCATTACCGAAATAATACATATATTGATACATTACTTATAATTGCAAAAGTGAAGGACCTGCTGCTGTTCAGGTATTGTATATATTTGATACTTTGTTCTATTGATGGTTTTTGAGAGATAGGTGTTCTTTTAATGTGTTTTCTGCCATCCTCCCCTTGAGGTAATAGATGCAGTCTCTCCTTTTGTTACTTTGATTTTTGTACACTTTTGTCTACAGGTGACTGTATGATGCCTGTATCCCCAAATTGTCTGTTCTGTTGGTGTTGAATATTAAATTCTCCAACTTTAAGACTGGTTCCAGGAGTGAAGCAGGGGGAAAGAAGAAGTGCAGAGTTTGTTATCAGAGACTGCACCAGCTCCCCCGCANTACACTTTTAAGTACAGTAAAGTGAGGTGAAAGGTGGTTCTGTTTGGTTGTTGTGGAAAACAAATCTAAAGTCCATGTGTCTGGTTCTAGCTCTACTTACTGGAATTTGTCATTTAGTGTTCTACTTTTAAAACAGCAGTGATTTTATCCACATCTCTGGTTTTCAGGGACTACTTTTTTTTCCACAATAACACTGTGCTTATGTTTGTTTTGTGCTAATTCAGGATGTACCATACTTTCTAAAAATATAGTTGTCACCATTTATTATTATAATTTTTATTTACATTATCCTAATTTGGTGTGTAATGTATATCTGTATTTTGTTGCAGTATATGCAGCAAAGTTCAGATACAAATAGCTTGTATGTTGTCTTTAACTCTTTTCCTCTGCAAACCATTTATATTTTGATTTTACATGGAAGGGAAGGTGTTGTGTTTTGCTTTGGACATATCTTTAAGATTTCCTAGGTAGCTTTCAGTGGTTAGAGCATTGTTATATCTCTGTCATTTTGGATACCAATTCTAACAGCGGTGTTTGCAACTCAGGTAGATGTGCATGAGCAACATGTGGGACTGCTGTTCAATCTAGTTCATCACAAATTCCCCTTTCCCTCATTGAGAGCAGGGCTCAGAGAAAGGGCTCTGCTCTGAAGAACAGAAGAGAGCTTCAGGCTTTATCTAGACAAGTTTATCTTCGTTTAAATGCAAGTTATATTCTCTCTAGTCTCATCTGAACTGGGTACAAAATGTACAGTAACATAGCTTTTAAAGGAAACAGGATTTTGGGGGAATACTGAATAATAGTTTTTTCTTCCTTCTTTTGAAGATCAAGCAGATTACCCTGAATGTTGCTTCTGAACATAACAACAGGCAGGAAGGCTGTAATCATAGTAAAAGGGTTCTTCAGAATTTACTTGCTTGTTTGTTTCAGGTTTTTTTTTATCCTTTTCATGCATGATTCAGAAATGTATTCACAAACTCAGCTTGGGAACTCAGAATAAATCACAGCATATTTAGGGTGGAAGGGACCTCAGCAAGTCTTTATTCCATGTTTCTGCTTGAAGCACCTTCAGTTGTGAGATGAGACCAGTTTACTCAGCATTCTATCGGGTTGGTAGCCTTGAAAACTTACAGTTTGAGAGACTGCACAACCTTCCTGAGCAACCTCTTGCTCTGCTGGAATGTCTTATTGTGATAGTTTTTTCCTTATATCCTTTCAGAAGCCAGCTACAAAGAGCCTAAGATTTCAAAAGAAGGAATCTATCTCATGTTTCTTACCTCCATTCTTCTTCTGTGTAACCTTCCCCTCTTTAGTTTCTATTTTAACCTCCTCTCTCCTACCTCTCCTGGTGTCACTGGTGTGATGTATCCATAACCTTTGAATTTCCCACAAGCATTACTCTTCAAAAGTTTGTAAAGATGATGACAAAAGTAACCAGAAGAGGAAACTAAGGCAAAGAACGTTTTAATGGTTGTATTATAAAATCGTAATGATTCTTTGACACTCAAAGCCTGGTACAAATGGAAAGAAAGGAATATGCCGTGAGTATTTTGTAGTTATCCTTTTCTGTTTAAGGATAGAATAATATGAGTTAAAAGTGTATTTGAGAGATTATGCTACCACTAGCAAATAGGGTTCTTCAGCTCTTTTGTGGAAAAGATACCCATTGACGTGGTGATTTGCCTTCAGCCAGAGTAGTATTGAATTCTGATGCCAAAACTAAGACTGAAGCAGGGTAGATCAGTGAATTGCATCTGTTTCTTGTCAGAAATAAAGTTAAAATGGTTGTTTATAATCTTATTATTTGGACAATATGAAATGATAGATAAGCCAAGAACTAATTGGGAACTGAGAAGTAGTTTTGTTACCCAGATGTATAGATGGTGCTTTAGACAAGATGACATTTGGAGATAATCCAGAAATCTTAAAAAAAAAAAAATTGGAAACCAAATCATGTGATCTCATTGATCTCCAGGAATAACCTGAATTTCTTGTAACAAGTGATTGGATAAATTAAAAAGATTTTAAAAGTTCTTCAAAACAAATTGATTCCCAGGTGATTTAAGACAGTTTAATACACTGCAGAAATCATTGTAACTGGTCTTGTAGAAAGCAAATTCAGTAAGTAGCCTGCAATCTTCATCATGGTGTAGTAAATTTTGAATAAATCTGCTACATGAATATATTTTTTTCTAGTCTGGTTTTTTCTTTCCTGCAAATCTGTCAACAATAAAGAATAGCTGCTTTCAAGATTTTTATCCTGAGGAAAGACCATTTCTAGGAATAAATGTGGCTTTCTTGATAAATGTGACCTACAGAAAGTGGATGAGAGCTCTAGACTTTGTCTTGAGGTTTGCAGTATTTAATACAGATAAAAATCTTTATGAGGATATATAACTTATTAAAATTGAAGTAACCATAAGGGATAAAAAGTACTGAACTCTAGAATAGCAAAAAGTTTTCATCAGAAAGCTAGAGTGGTAAGTAGAGAACATGCATGCAACCCCACTTATCAGCACAAGAGATACTTAATAAAATCAGAGAGGAGGTGTCAAGCTGTTTAAAAAAGAAATCTATTGTTCTAAGCCGATACTTGTGCGTTTAAGCTGCAGATAAACATTTGCTGCTCTGTATTTCTAGTTTTGTAACAGATTGTGCTGTGTATGCAGTGATTTCTGAGGTTTGAGCTAATATGCTTATCCACATTGCTGTTTTGTGGAAGCCTTTAATAAATTTTAAGAACTGAAGAAAGTCCCTTTGTACTTCCTTGTACTTTCAGGTTTTAGATAGGCAATGTCTACTTTTGTTCCTTTGTTATTTATTTATAATAATTGTACAGTCTGATCTTCTACGTTTTGAACTCTTGCTTCCTAACTCAATTTTATTTCTTTATTCCTGAAGATATGTTCAGTGGGTATGTTTAATAGGAGTTTGTACAACATGTTTGTGTAGGTCTTGTGATAATCAAGATCAGCATGTGGGATGGATTGTGTGGCTTACAGGATACATCATAGTTTCTGAATTTTATGCAATTATGATGCTTCTTAGTGACTCTTAACGGTGTTCTCCTGCCAGACCTCAAATCTCTGTATTTTCTTGGAGAAACTGGAGGACTTAAAGACCTGAAATCCTTAATACATTTAAATAGTTCAGGTTTATATCCATGTTTGATTTCTTTGTACTTTGTTATGCAGTGGAGGAACTCTGTGTTTCATTAATAAGGTAGTTATTAAGTGAGGGATTCCCCATTTTTTTTGGTCCTGAGAGCATTGAATGTTTTGTTACCTCAATAGCTACAGCTTCATTTACTAGTAGCTAGAAGATGTAAGGTATTGAAGTAGGAACTTGCCAGAAATATTTACGTCAATTTAGTAAGGAAGAATAAAAAGAGGCTTATTAAAAGTTGCGCTTTATAGGAGCTTTACTTCTGCAACATGTGAGCACCAGTGGCTGCAATGCCAAGCGTGCCCCAGCTGTGTCCCCTCCCAAGTCCTTGTGCACTCCCAGCCTCCTCACTTGTGGAGTGGGGGGAGAGGTCTTGGTTCTCTGTAAGCTCTGCTCAGCAATTGCTAAAACATCCCTATGTTATCTACAGTTTTCAGCAATAATCCAGAACACAGCCCCATACAAGCTGCTATGAAGAAAATTAACTTTGTCCCAGTCAAAACCAGCACAAGGTATAAGCAAATAACTTGCAAACTTCTCTTTATTTGTGTGGAGGCTCACTTTCCATATTTCACTTGGGTCTGCAGTCTTGGAAGATTGGTCCTAGATACAGTATCAATATTAAATTGAGAGACTAACAGTATGTCATAACTTGTTTTGCCTATGGTATCCTCATGTTTCTGTCTCTTACATTAAATTATTTGGCAAACTCCCAGAATGTTTGTTCAAAAGTAATATACCTGGGTGGAAAACTGCAGCCAAAATCATCATGTATACCCTAAGTAATAGCTATAAGAAAAAATACTGTAAAACTAATTTTAGAATACTCAATGCTTTATTAATTTGCCGCTTAGTAGTTGGATCTCACAAAGGCTGCTCTGACTGTGGACATGTGACCATGCCTTTTGTTTGTTTCAGATATAGTAAATAAGAATGATGCTTTGTTGCAGGTCTGTCAGATGAATGAAACAATATTAATTTTAGAGACTCACATTTTTGAATAGCTGTTCAAACTGAATTTTAGGATAAGCAAACACTTTGAGCTCAACTGAAGTTAATGACCAGCCACTCCTGAGTTTGCTTCAGATTCCTGCTTTTCCTTCCTGAACTTTTAAAGCAGTCTTATAATTTATCTCTTTAATGTATTTTAATTAAGGTGATTTATATTTTTTTATAAACAGAATCAAAACTCTCTGGGCTCCTATGCTATGTATATTGAGCTATTGACTAGGGCCCTCTAGGTGTCAGAAGCATTTATTTGGGCTTGTCTTATCTGAAGACTTGTTGCATAATAAATACCTTTGTAGATACTAGTTGATGTGCTTTAGTCCTTTAAAATGAAGTAGTTAATTATTTTGTAATTGCTACTTCAGATTTTGCTGGAATGTTTATTCTGGGATGTAGACATTTGTTATTTACTTGGGCATGTCTAGCCTGATCTCGAGGATAAATTGCAATTTTTTTTCAGTTTGGAAAAAATCCAGTTCGGAATTGCCTGTCTAACTTTGACAGTTATATTTATGGCAGCATAATTTGTTCAGTCATCTTGAGTTTAAAATATAGTGTAATGTGACAAACTTATTTAACACATGCTTAGAAAATGGTATGGGGAAGATAAATGAAGAAATGAATTGTCATCCTGTGGGACTGTTATTCTAATGCAAATCTTGTGGGAAGGGTTGTGTTGGGTGCTGGGGTTTGTGAGGATTTTTTTTTTTTTGTATGGGAGGGGGCGGGGTTTGGTTGTTTGGGGCATTTTTGTTTTATTTTATTTATTGTTGTTGTTTTTATTACTTCCTTCTATCCTAAAACGGCATAACAGCCTTTTAAATTACAGTTAGATAGGCTGTCTTTCTGAAATACTTGATTTGCCATGTTTTTTAATTGCCTATTTTGGAAGGAGATGCTCAAGTCCCACCACTAGTGTTGAAGTAGGACAAAGGGCCTTGCTAGCTGCTGAGGTTGAGGGCAGGAGGTGTTCATCACGGTGGGCTCAAGTAAGCAGAGTAAAGCTTGTCCCACCTCCGGGCAGCTCCCTCTGATGTGCTCAAAAGATAACAAGCACATCCCTGCTTATGGAGAGAAGAATCTTACAACTTCTCTTCACATTTTTCACAGTATCTCTGAAGTTTTCCTCCAAAATAACACTTTTATTGCAGCCGTGTTGGGAAGATGAGTCTTTGGGGTATTGGGGATGAGTCCTTTGTGGGATCTGTGCCCATAGCAACACGCAGTGGCAGCGGTGAGGCTGCAGTGCCACTGCTGCTCGGCCTCTGCAGTGCTGCTTCTCTTGGCATACTGACCTAGAATGCTGCCCTAGATCTGTTTCAGAGGATTTCTTTCGTTTTCCCCTTCTAGCTTGTCAGAAACCCCCTCAGGATGGTAGGTAGTTGCAATGTGATAAATTAGCTGCTAATTAGTTTTCTTCTAGAAACAGTATTTCTTACCTTTTAAATATTTTTTCTTCCCTTAACGTCTTGACACATTACTTTCTCTGACACATCACAATGTTAATTAATCTCCTTAAGTCATCTATTTGTGTAAATACAGATCCTTTAGGTTAGGTTGTTTTTTCTTATTAAATTTTAGCTTTGTGCAACTGTAAACTGACAAGTTCACTGAATATTGGGGTCGAGGGTGGCCCCTGACAATCCTTTTTAGGGTTCACAGATATTCAGGGTGAAAGTGGCAAAATAAAAGAAGAGCAGTGTGATGACCACAGTGGTGGAAGAGAAGAGGAGGGTGAAGGGAGGTCCAGGGGTTAGGAGAGGGGGTGGAATTGAAGTAGGGCCCAATGGATATAGGGGAAAATGGTGCAGAGGTTGGGTAAGGGAAAGTAGGGTCCAATGGGGTAGGTGGGGTGGAACATTGCACCGAGGGCCAATGGGGATACAAGGAAGGGAGAACATTCTGGAATTGGGAGTAGTGATAATTAACTGGGAAATGAGGTATTAACATGGACAATCTCATAACTCTTTAGAACTTTTCTCTGTCGTCACCGCAACTTAAACAAATGCTTCCCATGGTCTAGGGTTGGGATACAACTCTTCTTCAGTGATGGTTGCCTGACCTGGAATACCAGTCAGGCTGACTCCCACACTTGATTATTAGGAGTTGAAAACTTTTGTAGTGTCCCTTCATCACCAATTTTTTATTTATTGCAGTGCTTTTGTTGCGATAAATTGCAACACTGAGGCTTTCATGCATAGCAGTTACTATCAAGTCTCTTCATACTGAAATCTGTCAAATATGAAATGGTGACTGTATTTTGTTTTGGCCTCTGCCTAAATGAGAGACATAAATAATGTTTTGACGTAGGAAGGGATGCTGGAGCCTAGTCAGAAGGGGCATTCACCTTTTGAAATGGTAAATGTAATCCAGAAATCATAACAATCTTCTTGTTTAATGGCTTACATGGAACGATTCTTCTGTTCCTCTGAGAACAAATGACAATATTTAAAAAAACAAAACAAACAAACCAGAAAAACCTCCCCAACAGCATTAACAGTTGCTGATTTCCTTTGGAGTAAAAAGTCTGAGAAGCCAGAACCAAAATGCCTTTTTTTTTTTTTTTTTTTTTTTAAGTGTTTCTGAATTCAGCACCTCTCCTTTCTTTTCAGATTTAAGGTCCTTTGCAGTTTTCTTTATGGCAACAGTTAACCTTCTGTCTGGATAAATGTCAAAATCCAACTGTGTGAGAGAGCTGTAGGCTTGTGTTAGCATTATTGGGTGTCACTTCAGAATGACAACCATAGAGTTTCTTAGGTTATTGTAGATTCATCCGGTGTTTCAGCTGCACTTGCCTAGTGTGGGTTATCTGTATTGTGCTCTTTCATGAAAGCAAGTCCTGGAGCCATCTCTGATTTGATGGACCACTTACGTTCTCAGAAGACCTCTGTCCTGAAAAGATGGTGTTCTAGCCATTGTCTTGGCACTGAAAGTTTACAGCTGCCTCTCTAGGTAAATGTTCTATTGAAAGGATACTAAAAATATTTAAGAATATGTATGTTCCCAAAAGATTTCTCACATAATTGCTCAATTTCTCACAGGTAAAATATTTTAACATTTCCTCCCTGCCTCAGTTTTTTAACTTCTCTGGTACTTGCTTCCTTTTGCCTTCACTGGAGTGTTTGAAAAACCTATTCCTATAAGCATCCATTATTCTCTCTACTGCAGAACTTTTCTACAACTTCTTCAGATGCCTCAATTCTTCCACTTTTTTGTGGCTTCTTCCAAATCTCTCCACCTTTGCTCACCTGAGATCAAGATGTTGAAGAATTTGCATTAATAATTTACAAAATTTAGTCTGTTTTGGAGTATTTTCCCTTTACAACAGACATAGTCTGGTTTTCACAGAAGTCATTGAAGTTTAAAGTTTCTTGATTCCCATTGCCCACCCAAAGGTCAGTTTGCAGACACGTGTCACTGGCCTCTTAGGAATAGAGAAAGTACCTGGGCACGGATAGACAGATACTCTAAACTGTGGCAGTTGATTTACTGAATATATAGAATCTCATTAAATGATTTGCGGAAGCTCTGTTCTGACACCTTAAGTAAAATTTGGGTTTGAAAGATTTCCTTACATACAACTGCCTTGATTACAAAGCAGACATTTCGAATTGTGACTATATATTGACAATAAGTGCAATTACTGTACTGGGGCTCTTAAAATCTAGACAACAAAACTCAAATTTTAACATACATGGTTTAGCCTGGTCACTGTATTGTATCCAGCATATTTTTTCCTACTATAACCACTTATGTTTTGTCCTTTTTCTGTCAAAGCCCTGCAAAAGTACTGAAGTCTGAAAATGTTGTTTTAAAAACAGGTTGTAAAGAAATAAAATAAATAAAAAGCATTGTTCGGCAGACGGTAGAATATTTCTTGGGTAAAATAATCTAGAATAAGATTGACATGCAGTGTTGATTGCAGAGTTGATGCAGTAGCATTTTGCTTTTAACTAAATATGTGATGAGTGCAGTGCTTTATTCCCAGGGTGAAATCTGAAACTTTCAGCTGGAAGCAAAGTCTCTAGCTGCTAATTGTCTATCAGAATATGTCTTTCAGATTTAAGAGTGTGATTTTTGGAGCTGCTTATAAGAATTTTACGTATAGCGAAGAAGTTTATTGTCAAGCATTGACCTCTCCTTGGACCAAACAAAACTGTTTTGAGCTTCTGATATCCTAAATTTAGTCCAAGTTAACTTGTTGGATATAGGAAAGAGACAAATCTAATTTAATTATTTAATGTACTAAATGTTAAACATATAAAGTACTGAAAATCATGATTACAGTTAGTGATGTAATGAAGCCAGACACTTTGCAGACACTTTTAATTATTGGCTAATTTTTAGTTTGTTTTACCAAAAAATATAGTTTTCAGGATGTGCTGAATGTTAAAATAAATTTGGTTGCACAATGTTTACTTAGAATTGTTGCTTAAAAAGAAATAACTGTTATTTTCCTCTTTTCACAAGAACATAATTTAATTGAACTAACATACTTCTGTGCAAAAGTAAGATTAAATTCTCCTGAGTTGTAAGAGTATAATTTTGTGGGGAAAAAAATGGTTTTTATAATTATGTGCATGTTTTCAACTAGGATTTCCATATCATGTGGTTGGTCTTTTTAATACCTTCTAATCACATCGCTTAAGATAACACTGACTAGATGTAAATAATTACTGAAGGAATTCTAGATCAATTAGACATAGTCTAAAAGCACATGATTTGTCATTAGTACATGTTTTTAATGGTGTGTTCATAAATATTTTTCTGTTTGCGGAGACAATGGCTCCTTTTATATTTGAGGCTTTGTCAAAGTCGAGGGGGGGAAGAAGTATCAACTTTGCAAAGAAGGTGATTTGCATACTATTACCCCTTATTCTTTGCTTTCTGTCAATTTTTAAGCTTGCTCTGACCTACTTCAGAGTCTTATGATGAGATTAGTAATTTCAGTGAATTCTCTATTTTGGGATACAGTACTTTCAGCCCTTGTGTTTATGTTACCACTTTTTGTTTTACTGGGAATAAAGCAGTTTCTCATCACAAGCCTTTGATGAATTCCTTGATTCCCTTCCCTTGATTTTATTTTGATTTTCCTTGACTGTTTTGATTCTTGCTTTTTGTTTGTTGTTGTTTGAGGGTTGCTTTTTATTATTTTTTATGGCTTATTACGTAAGGGAATACTGCCTTGTTTTCATGGTTTCACGTTTCTAACTTATATCAGACAAAAATATAGCAGCTGCAAGTTTTGTACCATCCTCCCAGTGTCAGATTTATGTTATGAATCCCGAGGCAAACTCATCGGGAATCATTTGTCCTATGCCAAAATGCTGTAGGTGATTGCCAGAATATTCTTTTTGTCACCACAGCTTTGTCAAAGTCTGGTAGTTGTTTTTATTTTTGTCATTTTAGGTATACTGGAAATGCAAGAAGAGTAAAACCCACATACATGAACTATATCCACTCTGGCATTTGGATATTTGTGGCTATCTGTTAAAGAGTGTAGTGCCTTGCAGATACACCAAAATGACTGAAAGAACTTTCTTGATAACAAATTTAAGATTAGATGCTTTTGTGTGATAAGTAGGGAGGATTTAATTAGCCTGCTGAGAAATGGGTGCAGTAGTGTATTTTATGCTTGGACTCAGTCCTAAGGGTCCCTTTCAAGCTAAGTGATTCTGTGATTCTAATAGTGGCTATTTTGCCACTAGTGTTGCTATTTCAAGCTACTTCAATAGGAATCAGAATATATGATTCTCCATGGGTCCTGTCTTGCAGTTTATGAATAATTCATAGTTTTGAAAAGCATAAATTATAAGTTCCTTTTCATTAGTAATTCTATAGTTTAAAAAAAAATGAAGTATGAAGTGCTAAATTGCAAAAGATATGCTTCCAAAGATGGAAAGCAGGGTTTTTAACAAGGGAGGAGACAAAACTGGAGAGCTTTATTCTCATTTACTACTACCCTAAATTAATGAGGAATAAGATAAAATACATCTATCTGAACTGTTCCATCTTTTGCTCTGCTATACTTTGGGTTAGCTTTTGTATCACTAAAACCAGAAGCCTTTTCTTTTTCAATCATTTTGGATCAAACTAAATATATTTCAAGAATTACTGAAGGAGAAAAACCTATCCCAAACCACAAAACTCAGAACACTCTTATCCTGTCACCTAATTCCTCTTCCTGGTCCTAGCTAGACAAGTTTTAAATAGGGCTGACTTTGATGAAATCAGGTCAACCCTGAATATTTAATGTAAATCCCTAGTCCTGATGGAGTAAGTTTAAAAACCAAACTGGGCAAAGCAAGTTGGAAGGTTGAATGGTTAAGATGGTATTTTAGTCTTTGGCACATACTTGCCCTACATTACAAGAATTCCATTGATCAGTTTAGTATTTGAAGTGGTGACCGATCTTCACACTTAAGGTCAGGTCCTTTCTGTGTCCTGGGTACTACTGTGCTGCTTTTACAAAGGCATGAATTAAAGATCTCTTCAATTTGATTTAATTCTAATTTGTCCATTGCTACTCGATTACTCTATGTGCCAGTGCTAGTGGTTTATTCAGTCCTTAAAATGACGAAAGGAGAGTAAGGAATTGAAACAGTGAAACAGAAATGATAGGGTTAAGATAAAAATAAACTTTCAGAAAAAGTGAAGCATTGGTAGGGGTATTTCCAAATAAAATTCATAATGTGTCCCCTCATATCTATTTCAGCTGAAATGCAAAGGCTGCAAATTTCAGAAGATGTGCTTGAGCAAGAATATTCTGTTTTGGCTCACTTTACATCTCCTATCCTTTTTGGAGACTGAAAGCATTAAATCATCTAATTTCCACACATTTTAGAAAACAAGTGTGAAAAGTCATAACGCCTCACTAATTTTGCTCATATATAATTTCCTTTCTGTGACACCTCTGTGGTTTATATGCAAGCCTTCAAGGATTAGGTAGGATTATGTTGGTCACATGGTATCTCCTTCTGGCACAACAAGTAACCAAACCACCAATGACTGTAATTATCATAGCCATTAACATTACTGCTGGCTGGAAATAATGAATATCAGTCTGAGCCCAGCAGTGATTGTTGGCTGACCTTTCAAGCAATCCTAGTGAAGTGGAAAAGGGATTCCTTTTAATTTGGATGGTAATTTTAGAGTTAATAAATAGCATTTTTTAATAAGTGAGTTGAAATTGTTTAAGGAAGTTAAATGGAAGTTAAAAGCAAGTTGCAAGCCTTGATGTGCCTCTTACTTTCCTTTTCCTCCTCAAGTTTAACTGTGTGTTGTGGTGCAAATCCCTTCCTGCTCTTTTTACTCCTACTTTCTTTCTGCAAGGAAAAATTATATTTTTCTTTGATTTGGCCCCTTCAATTTACTGGAAAAGAAAGCCCATTGCAGGCTTGTTGTGTTGTTGATTATTTACACACCTGTAATTGTTTTAATTAGTGAGTGGGATTATGATGTGGATCAAAACCAACTGCTGAATCAAATCCAAACCAGTGTTTTTTTCTTTTATGATGCTCCAGGGATTCAATATTTATAGAATCACAGAATGTTAAGGGCTGGAATGGACCTTAAAGATCAGGACCCACAGATAAGTGTCCTGGGGTCCCACGAACTTGGGCACACTTAGATGTACAAGTCCGTATATATATTTGACTATATGTGTATATCTTGACTAGTTAAATTCAGAGTTCTTGTGCAAAAACATTTTTGAGAGGGGGGAAGAGAAAAATGCAAAAGTACTAAATAATACATAGCAGAACACAATAGTTCTAAAGTCAGCTATGACTAAGGAAAGTTACTATTTTTAGATATTTGTGCTTAACCATCTTCAGTTTCACCATTTGGTTTCCCTTTCAGTAACTGATTTTTTTTTTTCAATGCCTTTGCAAGTCTTCTCTGTAAAAAGAAAAAATCTCTGTATAGTAGATATGCCACATAATGTTCATCTCATCAGTCCTAAGGGCTTGTTTCACTCACTTTTGAAAACAACCTTGCAGAATACTGTTTGTCTAATTTATTAGTGTTCAACACCTGTATTTTGCTACCGAAGCTGAAGTTGAGATCAGAAACTGCTTGGTGGAGTACAGACACTGAAAAAACTATCAAGCTGAATCAAGACACGAATGTCTGCATGAGTTTCATATTCTTGTTTCAGAAGGTCTTTTCAAGCATGGGAGATGTCTTTTCCTTGCTTTAGCTCCTGGATAAATCCCACAAGGTCTATGTTACTCTATTTGGAGGCTATTAAGTGTAGGGGAAAACCCCACAGTAATTAAGAAAACTAATGATTTTAAATCAGTGTATTAATTCCATCAGGTGTGTGTGATATGATGAGGTGTGATGGCTCTCTGTCTCACTGTGGCCAAGTGTAGCCCTGGAGTTGCAGTTTGTTTGCTGTCCCTCCCTGGGAATGGTTCCTCCTTGGGAGGAAGCTCTGCACTTCTTTGCTGAAGGTCTTGCCTTGACTTTTCGTTTCCCTTCATTCCCTGCCTTGTCTATGCCACGTTCAAGTGAAGTTTGGTGGTGTCTTTTTCTTTAACTCTATGAGTTTTTTAGGTTGACTCAGTGCAAAACAAGCATGTGGTATCTGGCTTAATAGTGTGGACAGTGGCCAAGTGGATAGATTGCAAATCTCCTTAATTTGTGGTAGCTTATTTCAGCCTTGTTCCTAACCTGCTGGCAGACACAAAAGTCTTTTTACTGTCTCTGCTGGTTTTCCTTAAGTACAAAAGAGAGTTTTTGTTTTAAAGTTTCAGGAAAGAGTCCTGTATGTTCTTTCAATTGGAGAAAGGTTGAAAAATGCCTTAATACTTAAAGACAAGAAGTCTTTGTGTCTGTTTTGCCTGGCACTGCCTAGCTGCTTATCAAAACCATGATTATTTTCACTCAGGAAGTATTTTATGGAGCCAGATGATAATGTGTGTCTCACAGTACTAATTTCTTCGAATAACATCATTATTTTTGTTTTTCTGCACCTGTGGTATCTGAATGTATTCCTAGGCTTCTGTACCAAATCTAGAGGAAGGATCAAACTGTTGCAAATGGCAGGTATTTTTAGTGACTCTTCCAAGGCGTTAAAACCAAAAGAACCATCTTATATCTTGAAATACTCTTAAAAAAAAAAAAAAGTTAAAGTGAATCAATGAATTGTAATATAAACCTTTAAAGAAGACTGTTGCCTTATATGCTTCCTTCATCCATAACATCAAACAGAATTGCCCCCTTGTCAGCAATTTTCATTATCTTAATTGGTTGCATATACTTTTCATACATTGTTCTCATATTCTTTAATGCATTTATAAACAGCTGCCAACTGAACCTAAACTCACTTCACCTTAATTTTGAAGTAACAGGCACTATTCTTAAGCAAGCATGAGCAGAAAGTGAAGTTTCTGACACTTCAAGAAGAGCCTACACTTGCATTGCACTGTACCACAGAAGCACTCTTAAAATTATACATCCAGGTAGTCTTTTTTGAGCTTTGAGTGGGAAAAAACGTGTATGCACTTGTTACATTTCTATTTGGTCACACATTTTAAAATAATTGTAGAATTTCTTTAAATATCCCTGAAGTTTTAACTTTACAGAGATTATGGATTAGTGATGAAACCCTGCAGGGCTAAATACGCTGAATTGTGCTGGCTCAGCTGTTAAAATCAGTCTGAAAAGTGCAGTGGATATTTCCAACCATTAAACCTAATAAACCAGCTTAAAGCCAGAGTGGGATGTTTAAACTTGCATTCAGCTGTCGTCTGAGGATTTTCACAGAGGAAGTAGTTTTGCTTTATTAGTCCTGATAGCTGTATTCCAGTGTATTTGAAATGCCTCTCAATTACACTAGATCAAGAAAGTTCTGCCTGATTTTGTATAAAAAAGCATATGCCACTTGTAAGTGATTTGTAATCATCTTCCTTAGTTGCACTTAATTCCACACCTTGCCAAATATTCCTTTCTTTAAGGAGTTTTTATGATATTTTTATCTACAGAGAATTGGCTGATCTGTGGGACAGGCTACAGAAGCTCACAACTACAGTTTATTTTTTGTGTTAGCTAAATTGCACAATTTGCTTATTGCATAAGTTGATTAAGTTTTTGTACTGATAAAGTTTGTTTCTTTTCTGAAAAATACCATATTGCAATAATTTTTGAAGTGTAGCAAAAAAAAATTAAAAAATACTCTTTGTAAATAGCATCATGGTTAAGGCTCATAGCTTACAAAAGCAGAATAATTTATTTTGTTATAAAATGCTATAGAGAATATTGCATGAGGGCTAAAGTCAAAGTAAACAGAAGTCATATTGGTAAAAAGAAAGTACTTAAAATACCTTTATAGTATGGTTGAATATCAGAGAAATGCAGCTTAGCAGGAGACTAAAACTCACCTGAAATACAGTATCTGACAAGCTGAAAAGCAATGCCGTTGAAAATTGTGGGGTGTGTTGAATTTTTGTTATGTTTTGCGTTTGGTTTTGTTTGTGTTTGAGTTTTCTAGTGTGTTTGTTTGGGGTTTTTAAAATTGTCTTCCAGTGATGACAGGTCAAGTACAGAATTAAACCCTGCCCTTCCAAAGGAAATACAAGACAGTATACAATACATGGGAAGTGTTTCACCTCTATGGTCAATTGACAGACCCGAGTTTGTTGTGGAAGAAGGGTGTCCTGTCAGTTGTATTAGTGAAGAAAATTTATGCTCTGCTTTCTTGGCTTCCTAGAATGCTATTTATTGCTTGAATGGGAGCAAACAGTGCCATTTTAAGGGGAAGCCAGTCTCATTTACCAAAGTCTTTGATACCAAGCACATGGAGTTTTTGAGCTACTGCACTGTTGTCTACCTGTGTTCCTCTTGGGTGCCACTCATAGTTGGTGAAGAGTAATTCTTGCAGCTTGCACAGTGGTTCTCTGTTTTTTTGCAGTCCATAAGACTACAGCTCTTTTGAACTTGAGTTTGCATGGTGCTACTAAAAGTTTGTTCAGCATGTTGTGCTATAATGTTTTTGGGGAGGAAAGAGGAAAATAGGGAAATGTGTGGTTATTAGACTTGGACCATACCCACTGTTCTGACATTATTGTTCAGCTTTCAGTTGTAAGCGCATACTCTTGTATTCAAGGCCTTCTTTGAAATAATTGTCATCCTATTATTCTGGAAAAATTTAACTGTTTTCTGGAAGATAACTACTGTGTTTATGATCATGTGAGGCTTTTAATTTTCTGCTTCAGTTTTTGCTGGCTTTGCAGGGATATGATATGTAGCCAGCAAACCCTCTGACAGATGCAAAATTACACAATAGATCTGTATTTGAAACAATGTAGAACTTTGTGTCTCTTAAGTTTTTGGAGGTTTTGGGGAGCTTTAATGAAGAACAAAATGTACAGAAGAGTTGCTATGAGTTCTGGCATTTGCAGCTTTGTTGACTTTGGTAGACCTCAGATGATGCACTTGTGCTGTGAATACATCACAGAATCATTTAGGTTGGAAAATATCTATAGGATTATCAAATCCAACCTTTGATCACTCCACCCCCCTGTCAACTAGACCAGAGCACTAAGTGCCATGTCCAGTAGTCTCTTGAATCTCTCTAGGGATGGTGACTCCAGCACCTCCCTGGGCAGTCTTTTTCAACATTTAACAACTCTTTCTGTGAAGAAATTCCTCTTGACTTCTAACTTGAACTTCCTCTGATACAGCTTGTAGCTATGTTCTCTTATCCTCCCTTCTTTATCACATCTGACACTTAAAGGAAGTTAGAAAACCCCTGGTTTATTTACTGGTTTATTTGGTTTTGCTCGGAAACTTTGTTTCCCCAGGGGCTATGAATGAAACATAAATACTTTTCCAAGTAAATAGCTGTAACTCTTTTCATTGATCATGCTGTTAATTATTAAGACAATTCCTTAACAAAATTCTAAAATTATTAGAACTTGGGAAATACTTAATATAAGTGTTTTGATTTAATTTGAATTTTCTGGCTAACATATTAAAAATGTTATGGTTTAGATTTACTAAATTAAATATACCCATTTTCTGTTGTGAAACAGAACTAGGAGCAGAAGCAAAGCAGGTCTAAAACTTAAAAAGGGTATAAAAAGAGATTTAATAACTACACAAAGAAAGACGAAAAAACAAATTTAGAATAAGATTTTCAGACTACTCCTTTCTTCCCTTTCCCAATCTTTATAACAACAAAACAAATATTCAAAACTACTTCAGTCAGTTCCTAACTTAAATAGTTCTTTTTTCAGTTCACTCTGGAGAGAGAAGTCTTCTTTTATTAAGCTATAGGGATTTTTTTACAAGGAGGAAGAAGACAGTTCTCTTATAGTTTTATTTTTACGACTTTTGCATCTGCCCGTCCAGGAAAAAACCTGTAAAGTTGTGAAGCTTCTCCCATCTTCACAGCTTTCCCAAAGCTGTGCTTATGGGCCATGTTAAAAAACCTCATGGGGTATTACTTTTAAGACTGAACTGTTTCAAAGCAAAGGTTCTTTTCACTTTTTTTCTCTTATTCACGCTTTACTTTCAGAAAACGTAGATTCTTTTCTCAGGGCAAATTTTTAACACAGGTACTTTTAATCACATGATCTATTAAATGGAACATTTCCAACCCCCATGTCTTTTTTCCATGGTTTATAGGAATATTTAGTACATCACTTCATCCCTGAAAAAGGATTTTTCAACTATTTTCACAGCATTTTTTTATTCTTCTTCCATCTCAAAATAACTTAGCTCTTGTTTCACTGACATCAGAGTATTTCCTTCTTCCCTTCTCACTCCTGGGAGGATTGAAAGGGTCTGCAAGTCTCATCTGAGCATTGAAATAGTTAAAATTTTACACAAGGGCAAAAAAAAAACAAAAAACTAAGGCTGCAATGCTAGAGCTTTGGCAGAATCTCGGAAAACCTGACCACGCTAAAAAAGGAAAGGAGAAAAGACAGCTGGAATCTTAAATCAGCCTGAGTCTCCCTGCCACTGTTGATGGCCACCTCTCCTCCCTGCCGGGCCATGCCAGCTCCCCAGAGAGGGGCCCAGCCCTGCCGATGGCCACCTCTCCTCCCTGCCGGGCCATGCCAGCTCCCCANACTCCATGGAGGATTGAAATGTCTGCAAAGTCTTATCTGAGCATTGAAGGAGCTAAGATTTTGCACAGAGAAAAGGAAAAAAAAACAAGGCTGCAATACTGGAGCTTTGCCAGAATCTCGGAAAACCTGGTCGCTCTGGAAAAGCGGGGGGGAAATGGCTGGGATCTTAAATCAGCCTGAGTCTCCCTGCCACTGTGGATAGCCACCCCTGTTCCCAGCGGGCCATGCCAGCTCCCCAGACAGGGTCCCAGCCCTGCCCATGGCCACCTCTCCTCCCTGCTGGGCCCACAGGCCTGCAGCAGGGCCAGGCCGGGCCCTGCCCTGTTACCTGCACCGCGGCCGGAAAAGTAAAGAGAACAAGTTCTGGCTACCTCCTCTGAAATGTGTGTTCACAGAGTGAAACAACTCTTTCTAATTATATTTTCAGGCTGTCAATAACTAAGCCAGCCCTCAATTAATCCCAATCAACTCACAGAAGAAGTTTTCCTCATAAAGGAAAACTTCTGAGTCTGTCCTTCCCATATCAGACTACCACAATAAGTCATAGTCATTTTAGCTACAAGAGTTTGTTCTTATAGATAATGTAATCTGAACATAACCTACTTTTTTCACTTGGTCCTTTACTAGATGGATTTTTTTAAGTTGTTGCAGTTTCCAAGTAATAAAAGAAAATTCACATTTAACTGGCAGTCTTAATGCATAGATACTGCATCTCTAGCTCTACAGTAAAGAATTAAAGTGAGACCAACTGGTTGAATTGGCTACAGACTATTTCCTTTATCATAATTTGATTAAATGGATGAAGACTACACCTGTTTGTATGGAGTCCACCTTGCCTTCTTCCATAATGTCTCTTGTAGGTTTTACATTGGCATTCCCTCTCTGTAGAGGACATTCCTGGGCAAATTCATGGGAAGAGTTGTGTCATTTATTCATAAACTCTTAAGTTGTACTAGATTTTCTGGTCTTGTAAAGACCTTCTTGTTTTATTTTCTTTTTACTTTTAAATTCCTTGTTCCTGAACTAATGCATATCAAGAAAATGCTCTTAGCAGAGAAAAGATGTAGATGTAAAAAGAATATCAAGCAGGATTTCAAGGAATATAAAAGGCCTAGCTAGATATTTGATAGAAGAAAGAAAACAATTAATGAAATCTCATACCTGCAAGCACAGGGATGCTGGTGATGCATACTGAATTATTCCCATTTTGGTGTTCTAGATGGACAGCCATTCTCAACAGCAAATAGGTATCATCATCTCTTGTTACTTTTAGTGCTCTCTTTTAATATGTAGTCCTAATGTAGCCAAAGCAAAGAGTTAACAAAGTTGTTTGCACATATTGGGACAACCAATCAAGCTGTCATCAAAGAGATTATAACATGCCTGCCTGTAACTGAGGTGCAGTATGAAGGGAGCTTGACAAGCATTCAGATATTCACACTAAACTGATTATCTGTGTTAGAATTGTCCCATGGTTTTTGGCAGCATTGTAATCAGGGATTTGAAAGTGATTACCTTGCTGAATTCGAATGTTGAGCTGGGCACAGGAGGGAATATGATCTGCTGCAGTTTCATGTCCTTTGTGTACGTCAGAAATGGCATTTATCTTATCTGTACAGGTAGTCAGTGCTATTAGCAGTAGGAATTCCAGAATTTTGTTTTACAGGCGACTGAAGACTAATTTTGTATATCTCTTCTACTTTATACAATATTTTCAATGCTTGATTCAAAGTTTTTTGATTATTTTTGATGTGCCTTGACATATTTTCATGAATAACTATTCAATAAATATCCATATTAGGAAAGATCCATTCAAGTCTCACCTCTTAAGAAAACTGACTGCTGCATGTAAGCAGCACTTGAGATATTGAAAAATCACACTGAGCTGTCATTATCTGAACTATGCATTTGATCCTTTAAATTGTGGTGTACACAGGCAACAGAATTCACATTCTTTTATTTCAATACAAATTTGAAATCCTTGTTAATCTGCAAGAGATTTAAGGATCACTTCTGTTATTGAAACTAACATTTGTATATATTGTGTTTATTGAAAGGAGAGTAAATCGATTCCCTGCCCTGCTCCCTCTCTCTTTTCTATCGCTGTCTTCATTAGCTTGTTGCTGGTTTGCAGCAAGCCTCCTGGGGTGTCTGTGGGCAGCACAATGCATTATGAACAGATGCCTGAATTAACTCGTGTATTAGAAGCACGAGCATGTAGCTGTGCTATCGTTCCACTCCATCCAGATCAATTCATATGTAGCTAAAGCTCAGTGCACGTGATGGCCTTTTACAGTTGGCTCTGGCCATTTTGCATTAGCAAAGCTGCATGCCTCCATGTGTTTCTACTGCTAGTAATCCTGCCTAGTTAGAAATGTGCAAAGGTTCTTCAGCTTCTTTTGAGGAGAAAAGGCTTCATCCTGAAAAAGGTGTGGCAGAGAGGGTGACAAGAGATTTCATGTTCAAACTTTCAAACAAGAGCAAGGGCGTGAAAAATTGCACTGTGAAATGCAAGGAAGACTTCTTGCATGAGCATACTTAAACTGGAAAGCTTACTGTGAGTTTGTGGACACTCATATTATGATGCATATAAATCCTAGTTAGGAAAATTTATAGAAGTAAAATGCATCCATGGTTGTTAAACACAGAAATACCATGTCTGGCTCAGGTGATCCCCATGCCACAAAATACTGAGTTGTACTACTGGATGCTTGCATTGTGTGCCAGTGCTCAGTAGCTTCAGATGTGAACTTACAAATGGTATGCTTGGGAGAGTTGTTGACAGATTTTTATTCTTTTTCAATAATGACTGTCATGAAGATGATGTTGCACTTTCTGCAGCTATTCACAGTGCCAGATGTCTGTTGTATTTACTATTCATAAGGCCATATCAAAGGATAGTTTTTATATTTCTACAAAAAGACCACTGAATTAGAACCTTCCACAAAGGTAATGTATACATGTAATTACTCATCAACTAAAAACCTGCATAAAAGCAAGTTCATTTTTCCATCATCATGTCAAAATACAATATTAATGACTGTTTTAACCAATATAATAACTTAATAATTTTAGAACCATCCCAATTTTCATTTGTTACAGCCTTTTTTCTTTTTTTTTAAACTGTTGAGTAGAAACAAAATCCCTTGAAATAGTTGTTCCTGAAAGTCTCAATCTCTTAAGAGAATGGCACTTCTAACTCCAGAATAAAAACCTTAAAAATTGCTTTTGCTACCAAGAGGACCTGATTTCAATTATAGCAGATAATATCTGGAATCAATAATAACTTCTGGCCATCTGTTAGGAGGAAAAGAACAACAGTGTCTGCCTCATTAGTTCTTATATGCAGATCCCCAGTTATTTCAGGCATAAAAATTTTAAGAATATAACCCCAAGCAAAACTTTGAAGTGGGCCAACCACCCCTGTTGCCAGCTAATCAATTCCTTTTCTATCAGAGCATCTTGTTCCCCGTCAAAGCCAGTCCCTCTGACACAGTGTTCCCACCCTTCAAAGCTGATCATCTAGTGTGTGCTTTATATACCACCTGTCTTAATTGGGGCATCTTGACTTAGGGCATTGAACTAGAGGATTTTTTATTCAAGTATTTTGCATGCAGAATGTGGCCAAGCAGTAATTAATTATTAAAGTAATTTATCTTCTTCTACCTCACATCTTTCCCCATTCTTCTCTCTTCAGTTGAAGGACTGTTTTTTATTATATGAATCCCAAGTATGCTTTTGTCATACAAGTGCTTGTTTTTGAACATCGAATAGTCGCTGTAGGTATGACTTCTTTTCATCCTTTTATATATGGGGGTGTATATCCTGCCACACAACCCAGAACTGAATGTAATGTGTGTCTCCTTTTGTGGTGCTGACCTTAATTCTAACTTGCTAAGAGGGCATCTTGAGCACCATGTCATGTTGCACCCTTTGTGGGAAGACATTTTTGTCTTGTAAATATAAAGTCAAGCCAGCCATGAAAACAGCTTGCTCTGGTGTCTCAAATCCTCTTTATAATGCTAACTTGTAGGTAAGGCTTGTATACACTAGTTGAAAGCAGAAAAATGTCTTGTTTTAGTTTTTAGAGCAGCAATACTATCAGTACTCTAGATGAGCAGAACCTGCACCAAAACCCCCCAACTTAGTTTAGGCTTTAATTAAGACCTTGGGCTTGGATGGATCTTTTCAGATAGGCACTTGCATATGTAAAACTGTCCAACAGTGAGCACATCCAACCAGAGCTTTTGAATGAGAGCACAAAGATAAATTTTGTTTTGAGAAACTGAACTTAGAAGCAAACCAAACCAAAACTGAAGCTGTTTTAACATTGCATTTTGCTATAGTTATCACCATATGATTTCACCTTCTGTATAGATTAGGTTTTTGTATCCTGCGTTGTTGTCTTGCTTTCTTATGCTCTGAGCACCCTTTGGCATCCAGAAAATATTTAATAAAGCCAATTGGCTGCAGTATTTGAACTCAGTTTCTAAAATATTTCTGAGGACATATCCTGCTACAAACTTTTATTGTGGAGTTCTGTATTTCTCCTGTGGCTGAGAGGTGATTGAACAGGACATCAATCAATGTTCCTGTGCTTGAAAAGGACATTTATATGACCTTCAGATACTACAATGACAAAAAATATATCTAGATGTTGTTTTGATACATAGCTTCCTAGGGACATGCATGTGACAGTCCATCTGCAAAGACTGCAGGTATTGGTAAATTATCTGTATTCAGAGTAGATTTTTCTTCTGTCCATCTTCCTTTTCGAGGTCTCTGGTATACAGTTGCAATGGAAGAGAGAGAAAGTGATAGTCACAACAGCTGTTGCTGTTAGAAGAATTAAAATGGGATATATGTGATGCATATGGGTCAGTGAATGCTGTATATAAAAAAAGTCCAGTTCTATGAGTATGATAAATATGTACTGCTGTTAAGTTAGGTTGAGAACACCATAAGCCATGGTCACTGCAGAGTGATTAATTATATACTTATGACTACTAGAAGAAAGAATTAAGGAACATCTGCTTTTGCTGAGCAATGTGGCCATTGGAGAAAGGAGTGAGATGTTTAGTACATGAAATTTATATTATGGCTTTTTTAAGAACTAACTGTGTCCTAGCTGGACCTTGGGATTGTCTCTGGTGGAACAGCAGCTACCTCCTTCCATGCCCTCATTTTTATGACTCCCTGTAGTCTACTTATGTATATACAGCACACATAAACTAAAAAGACATAAATCATAGAATAGATGACTCTATAATGGATTCTGTAGAGTTCTATATCATCTACAGAATCATAGAAGGATTGGAAGGGGCCTTAAAAATCATCTTGTTTCAACCCCGCTACTGTGATAAGGGACACTTTCACTGGACCAAGTTGCTCAGAGCTCCATCCCAAACCTTGTCTTAAGTGTTCACAGGAATCAACATCCATAATGTCTCTGAGCAACCTGTTCCAGTGCCTCACCACTCTGAGTAAAAAACAATTTTCTATTGCGTAAACTAAACCTATCCTCCTTCAGTTTGAAGCCATTCCCTACTGTCCTATTGCTACGTGCTCTTGTAAATAGTCCATTACTACATCAGCCAATTCCCTCAGGATTCTGGGATGTATCTCATCAGGTCCCCATTGACTTACATCTGTTCAAGCTTCTCAGGTGGTTATGAACATATTTACAGTGAAGGACTTTGCTCCCCCAGTCTCTTTCCTACTGCCCGTCCACTCCAGAAGTGGGGGAAGAGAGGCTGACATTGAAGACCGAAGCAAAAAGTCGTTGAGTACTTCGGCCCTCATTTATTGTTGCCAGTGGTTACAACATTTGTTATGGCCACCTCCTCTCTCAGTGCCAGATCTGTACCATGATTTGTTTATTTCAAAGTTAGCTGAATAAACATGTGTGAGGTAAGTTTATCTGTGTGTTCCTGTGATTTTCATTAAATCATCTGCTGCTCTGCAGTGCTCTTTATTTTACTTTGATTGACACAGCTAAACACCATGAGCTACCTGTTTTGAGCCTGACCTTACTCCACAAGAATCCAGGGAGAGTTTTTCAGGTGTATCAGGTGAATGTGGTTAGAAGTAAAGATGATGCCCTCATTTCTTTCTTTCTTTCTTTTTCTGGCACTCTGCAGGCCATCCTTCTAGAAGATATTTCAAAGTATAATTTTGTTCTTCTATACATGCTCTAAAATGATGTCTAGCTATTTTCTACACTGTGTCAGATTTCAGTCTCTTTTTGTCCTGAAAGTTTTTTATTTAACCTATTAAAAAAATTTAAAGAAGAAGAGATAAAGGAAAAGATCATTAACAACTCTAGTAACTAAGTAATAAAAACTGGATGTCACAAAAAAGTCAAATCATAGCAATGTGTCAGCATATATTGGCTCTTATGGAGAAAATGAATGTAATTTCTTTTTATTTCATGGAGTTTAAAAATAAGACATCTCACAACTGTAATAATAAATTAGGCTTTGGTTTGGTTTTGTATATTTGTTAAGATAAATCCTTAATTTTATTTTGGTTGCTGTACATGCTGTTTTGACAGGCTTCATATTTAAATTTTGCTTCTTTCAAACTAGAAAGGTGACCAGAGTGACTTCTGTCATTCCAGTGCCACAGCAGAATTTAGATGTACATTGCATTGATATTCAGGGAGTTTGCTTTTTATTTTTATTTCTGCATAGTTAATAAACTCTTTTAGTTTTCAGATCTTTGTAAAATAATTGATTGGAAAATTCCTGTTTTTTTTCAACTCTGACAAACTTTCTTACTGTATTAATGCTGTCTTGCTACTAAGCTGCTTTAAAAATGGCGTACTTGGTCATGTGAAACCAAAATAGCTTTTTATTTCATGCTGCATGTCAAAGTATTCAGTTGGGTGTAGAAATCTTGAAGAGTGGGAGTAGCACTGAGATGAATAGAGATTGGTTCAGTACACATTCTTGAGGTGGTTCAATATTATAAATATTGGTCTCATGTTGTTTCAAACTTTTAGGGACTGTCCAGGGATATAATCTCACAGGGTTTTTTCAGAGGTATAAAGACTGGGTTAAGCACAGTGATGATTTTCTCATGAGTGAATACAGTGTGTTTTGAAGTCTTCAGATCCTGAAGAAGGCAAAAATGTACTTTTTGTGCATTTTAAAACATGCTGTCCTGTAGCATAAACCATATCCTGTTGGTTTACTCTTAAAATATGGAACTTTCTTCCAAAGATTCACAAATGAATTTTCAGTTTCTGTGGTTGCTGACAGCTAATCTCTCCTGCTGCCTCTGATGAACAATGTGGCAGGCACAGATGGTGGATGACAGGTTATGTTGCTTGAGTGTAGTGTCTGCTTGTGCTAGGGTAGACCTCCAACAGCAGGCAAAGAGCATATATATGTCCTTGCATATATGCATATCCTTTTGGCTTTTATATGTGAAGTTGTCTTGTCATGCTTCTCAGTTAGTGGGGTTTCATTTTTTCCCTTTGAGATTTCAGATTTCCTGTCTAGATGTTTAGATATTTGACAGCAATTAGACTGCTGTTAGGCTACGAAGTCTTTTTGTGCATCATGCCCTGGTGGGATAGGCTGTTTTCCTCTTCCACTTCAAAATTAAGCTCTGAAAGAAGGTTACAATACAGAGAATCAAAAGCACTATTACTTGGTATCATGGTTGAATTAGGCAATATTTTAGTTCAGCATTTCAAATACAGTAAGAACAGGATTGAATAGCTGAATTGCTATCTAACATGTTAATGGATTTTTAGCAATTTTAGGAGTGAGTTCTTTTTGTGGCTTTTGGGTATTCTGTTTTGATTCTGAGTGACAAAATAGCTGTCTATTGTTTTAGAACTAGAAATATAAGACTTAATATTTGGCCATTGCAAGTATTTGGGAACATCACTGCTCTGGTGGATGTTTTGTTTCTGAAGCATGTTTTATCTCCAGCTCCATTTCAGTAGCTCTTGTCCTAGTCTGAGCTCATGACCTCCCTTCAATGGCTTTGGTGAAGCTGCAAGGGAAGCTGAGTGTGCACTTGATGCATTGGAGTGAACAACACGCTTTAGTGGTCTCTACCCCCTAACCATTTCCTCACATTTGGGGTTATATGGAATGCTGGGTCTATAGCATCCATTAAGCAAATGTGAAATAAGGTTTTCTTTTCATGGTGTTTGAGTGGTATGGATGGTAAAAAAAATATTGGCACTTTCAGCTTGCAAAATTCTGAGGTCTGATGTGTGTTAGTGTAAGCCTTTGGGATAAAACTCTTTCTGTCCTTCAGGGTACTTATGATCTAGCTAAAAGTGTTCTCCAGTACAAGCTTTCCATTCATGTATCATAAAGCTGTGTTTAGTTTTTTTTTCTGAGTCCTGTGTTTTGAATTTTGTGCTCATGAAAGTGGCTTGATGATTCTTTCTTTTGACTTTTTTCACAGCTTATTAAATTTGAGTAAACCTGTTTATTCTAACATGTAACTTCTCATGATAATATACTATTTTGTTAACAACAAGAATAATAATTTGTATTTTAATGTTGTGAATAATTGAAATGTATGATATATATTATATTTTTCAGTAATTGCTGGTTTTCGAGGGACGGTCCCACATGGCCTATCACTGGAGATTGGAGACACCGTTCAAATATTAGAGAAATGTGATGGTGAGTTTACCTGTGATTCCAGTGATAATTAAGTTTTGTGTATTGATGGTTTGAACCCCACTAATATTAATTTTCTAAAGTAACACATTTTTGAAGTCAATAATATAATGTATTTTGGCCTCTTAATTTTTTTCGCAGTTCCAGTGAGCTCTAATCTCTATAATAATTAATTTGCAGTAGAATAATTTTATTTAATCTTTCTGTTTAATAAACATTTCCATAGGATAAGAGTTATAACAGGAAGGAAGTTTCTCATGATTTTTCTGATTTCTTGGTATTTCTGAGGGAAACCTGGCTGCCATCCATACATTTTCAAATTCATTCAAACTGAACTTAAAATCTTAAAGCAGCATAAGCATTCTCTTCTACCTCTGTTCTGTGTTAGAGAATGCAAATATAATTTTAGCAAATGTCTGTTGCTAGTGTCAGAGAAATAAAGTTGCATTTTTTTCATAATCTGCCTCCTTAACACATAAAAATCAACACATTGATTTTATAATAATTTTTAATCATTTTTAATCATTTGGGATCATAATAGGTATTTTTTAATATCATATAGGATTATATATGGTTAACCTTGGTAAGAAATATTCTTTTAGAAGGCATAGGATCTATTCTGTTGAATCATGTATATTATGAATTTTGTATAGCATTGTGATTGATAGATGTAGAACCTGAAGTCCAGAAAGGATTTGTAAATGTTTTGAGTTAGTAAAAAACTATTTCTGTTTCAACTGGTATGGTGTCCAATGCAGAATTTACCTAGGTTACATTGTTAGAAACATTTACAGGTATAGGGTAAAAAAATAATTCCTGAAATTGTGTGAATGAAGTCACCCAAATGTAAAGTGGTTTAAATGAAATACCTTTCACCGTATGGAAAATCTTTTAAATTAATATAGTCTGACAGCACTGTGGAATTGTCATGTCTGTCCAAAAGGGAAAGATGAAATCTGTTTTACATATGTAAATGATTTTCACACTTTAAAAAGCAAAATGTGCTTTCTTCACAGGATGGTACAGAGGATTTGCCTTAAAAAACCCCAATGTAAAGGTAAAGGTCAATTTCAGTTTTGCATTCTTGGGCAAAAAATGTATATTTACTTTTAAAAAGTTAATAATCTGCTTGTAAGTGTATGATATTTACTCTTGACAGAAAACCAGAGCTTAGTTTTAAGTATATTATTGGTACTACTTTAATTAGATTTGGACATGGATTACCCTTCTGAAATGCTTCTATGTATTAGGATAATACACTTTACAAATCCAGGGCTGTGGTGAATTTTCTTTCATTTCCGAATTTTAGATTTTCCACTCCGAGGAAGCTAAGTTGAAGGGAAAAGAATACTGGGAATATAAATTGTAAATACTGTTCGAAAAGTTGGTTAAACTGTGGCTGTTTTTCTTCATACTATGAACTAATTTAGAGCAGCCAGTGGACACAGGTAGTTTATAGAAGCCACATGCAGAGTATCAATTGAATAAAAGATGTGTTGCCATGTAAAGTATGTGGTTCATTTTGGTTTTCTTTGATATGTAGTCTTTGATTTCCATAGTAGCGTAGTATTCTAAACCAGACTTCATTGATTTATTTCTTCTGCATTTAGACATGAAAAGTTACTGAAATTTACATTTCAGTGTCTGTTCATGTTGTATGTTGTCTTATTTGTCTTTCTATTTTCTTAACGTCTTCTGTTGTCTTGCCTTTGGGATTGTACAGATTTTGTTTTTCGTGGGAAAGATTGTAAATTATCTGTTGATGCTTTAACCTGTATTATAAGCTTTGCTCTTCTTTTTCTGTCCTAATTTCCAAGATTCTTCAGCTGCAAAAAAGGCACATACACAGTAATTTTGAAAAGTTTCTAGAGGCTCATATCAAGTCATTGGCTTTTTGTGCTGAGCCCTGTATTCTCTATTCACATAAATTTCCTTTCTTTATACAGAAGGTCGCTTCAAACAATAAATTTAACCACAGAGTCTAATTTGATGTTTACTGCATTGACCTCATTGATGTATATTGCAGTTTGATCTACAAGGCATGAGCAGTTGTGGTTTGTTATTGCATCTTCTGTGTCTTTTGTTGCAGTTCTCACCACATGTTGGCTGTCAGTCTTGCTTTGTGGTCTGTCAAACGTGTGGTGAAAGTTATGAATAGGTTTTCTAAACATGACTTGATGTGTGAAGAGATGAGATATATATTTCCCTGTTTTCCTAGTGTGAATGCAAACATTTTTTTGGATTGGATTTGTGAGGAGAATCTCTCCAGAAGTAAAATCATAAGAGCACCTTGTAGCTCCTCTTGTTATTGGTATTACTCTGTCAAGATTCTTCCCTTGTTATTCTGTCAGCTTTGGCACTGGAAGGAGTTATCTGTGGCAGCTGGTCTGCAGTAAGAATGCATATGCAGCCATCCTGTTCCCTGACATATTATTACACCTGCAAGGCTGTGTGTCCTGCTGTCCTTGGGACGAGCTCCCCTGAACTGCTTTGCTTTACAGAGGAGTAGGAGCATTTAAAATTGTAGCTGCCTCTACACAGTAGGTTTGGTTTTGTCAAAGGTCTAATGGCTGTGTGAAAAGAAAATGGGACACCAGCATCACAAAGGAAAGCTGTATGCAACTGTGCTTATTATGAAGAGACCATATCTGTATTTTCTCTCACTGCATGAGCTGTAGTGTATTGTCTTCCCAGTCAGAGGCTTGGAGCTGATTTGCTTAGTTTTGCTTATCTGATTTGTCAAGGTCAGTGTGCTGTAAGACCAGTAGGACTGTTGCAGCAATGCTGTGTGTTCAAGAGAATGGAGGGAGCCTTTAAACATCTGGAAAGGGACTGCTCCTGGCAGGCACAGGCTCTTTGATAGGCATCTACCACAACTTCACTGTGCACTGCAGGCAGAGTAGCCACCAAATTAGACTCTATTTGACTTTGTTATTATTGAATTGTTAACTTCATTTACTCTGCTTAGTTTTAAAAGTCCCTGTCTGAAAATCCTTATTTTTAAGATGTGATTGATAAGACATTATTCCCCACAGCTGCTCTGTTTCTTATCAAGGTGGAAATAATGAATAAAACCATCTGCAGTAAGGGAGCTCTCAAACAATCTTCTGCATGTTCTACATATGTTTATCTTCTAATTTGCTGAAGTGTTGAAGAATTTAAACTCTACTGAATATGGCATTTTAGTTTCTGTTAGAGCTATACTGAGTATTGCATTCTTTCCTTATGTGTGTTTCTTGTTAATTATTTGGAGGACTTTGAATTCAGCATGCATTTGCACATTGAATGATACTAAATGGAATGCCAAACTCGTGTAAGGGGACTTTTTTACCTAAATTTTTTTGTTTTTCAGGGCATATTTCCATCTAACTACATTCACTTGAAGAATGCATGTGTTAAGAACAAAGGGTATGTGTGAAATATTCTGATTACAAATATTTAAACGTGGTCAATTACTTGTACCAAAAATCTTTTGCTTATAAAGTAAATGATTTAGTTATGATATCTTCTGCTTACTGTCAGAGGACACTTTAGCTAACCTGATACTCCTGCGTGGTCATAAAATTGGAATGCTGTATCCAGAAAAGACACTGAATACCATGGGGAATATAGTTCTGTATTGTCTAGAGAAAAGGGGAAGCAAGTGAAAAGGGGAAACAATTATGTTGTTTAGCTTGAAAATGGCATTGCCTTATATTTGAAGAAATTATTCTGTACATAAGCTGTCTTTTAACCTGGTGTTTAAGATTAGATGTTTTC
This sequence comes from Toxostoma redivivum, assembly GCA_013397375.1. NCBI lineage: Eukaryota > Metazoa > Chordata > Aves > Passeriformes > Mimidae > Toxostoma > Toxostoma redivivum. Next base: position 148,642 of record VXBI01014665.1, on the reverse strand, counting down.
TTTGAGGGCACTAGCTGTGCCATGGTAGATAAGTTGCCATTTTACCAAAAAAGGATAAAATAACGTATCAGTTCAATGGCAAAAGATTTTGCTAAACCTGTAAATTAATAGAGAAACTTTTTCCTTCACTGCTTTTCTTCAGGTGATGGAGATATTTATTTTTGACAACAGCTCATGTCTTTTCACATTTGGAAGAATTGATAAAAACCAGAGTAATCGGTTAAAATTAGTTTTTAAAATTTTTAAAAACTGTTTAGCTAAGGACATTTCTCATAATAGATAGGTGCTTGAACATGAAATGACTTTTTCTTGGGAGCATAAATGTATTGAAGATTCATGATGGGTAGAAATAATGATGAAGACTGTAATAATATTAAAACAGGCTTCATTCTCACAGGTGAAATGTCCCCACATTACAGTTCAACTCCATGTTGTCCACTATGAAATTACAGCCACGTGTGGTTTGTCATGCCCTAGGATTCTTTTCTATTTTTGAAGCTGTAGCTAAAACTGAAGGTTCAGTGAAGCAAAATTATAAGCCATCACAATAAAATAAAGTTTAAAGGCAGAATAATTTTTGTTAGTGGACACTATGACAGTTCTTGCATGGAGTTCAGTCTTTGTTGCATCTATTTCCTTTGTTAATTTGTTTCCCATTCAAGCCATGTTCCCTGCTGCACATCATGGCCAGGAGCTGTCACATTGTTATCTTAATTTAGTAAGAGACAAGATATCATGAAAAAAGTAATCCAGGCATAAAAAGCTGAAGTGTCAAGATCCCTTTGGAAACTGTGGGATTTATTCTTCTATCTAAGTTGTTTTTTGTATATGCTTATCTCATAGTAAGAAACCTCACCTTGACTTCTCTAGGGCCAAGACTTTGCATGGGGATTAAATTATTTTCACCTCAAGTTTTTTCATGGGGATTCAATAAATAGAAAAATAAGAAGTGTCATGGTCTGAAGGAGTGCTCATGTAGGTTGACAGACATCACTGTTGGCAGTAGGAAGTCTACATATTAGTAACTGCAATGGGATTATTAATGCTTGTGCAATATCTTGTGTTCCTCTGCATGTTACAGACAATTTGAAATGGTTATTCCAACAGAAGATTCTGTTATTACAGAAATGACATCAACTCTAAGAGATTGGGGAACAATGTGGAAACAACTCTATGTGGCAAGTACCCAGAATAATACTGCTTTGATTTAATGTCGTCTCAAAAGGTGCACTGTTGTTTAGTGCTCTGGTTTAGCTGAAGTATGTATTTCACAAAAAAACCCAAAACATTCAGTTTGGTTTTTAATTGTTTTACTAATACCTTGAAATTGTATTTTGAGCTTCTTAGTGTTATTAGCATGTCTCTTGTGTTCACATGAATAGTAAAAATTTACTTCAGTAGAACTTACCAGATACCAGGACCAAAGATGCACCTGAATTACTATTTATTCAATTTGGTTTTTTGACTGCAGAAATGAAAGCTCTATATATTAGTGTTGGGTAGAAAATTATGAAAACATACTGTCAGTATAGCTCTCTATAATGTTCATACAAAGTCCTTTTTGTCTTGTTTCTAATTGAAGGACTCTTTCTATGACTTTTTTTTCCCTTGGTTTTCTTTTACTTATAATGTTAATATTTCCCTCTAGTTGTTACAGCAGTTGTTTCTCTTTTTGGCAACATTTTTCTTCACTGCTGTTGTTACTGCATGTTCAAAATTACCCTGGTTTTCTTCCTTTCCAGACAGAAAGCCAAGGCAAACAATAAATTAATAGCCTTTTAGTGAGCTTGTGAAGTGAATGAATGTGAAGTAAAAAGAGGGGATTTATCAAATTGCAAGTTTTTAGAGTGCTTGGAATATAAAAGTTGTTGATGGAAAGTAATGGTACTTCTAAATGAATTTTAGGTTTAACTTATGCAGCAGAAGTAGCTGAACTTTTTTATGCCTTTTATTGATAGGAAGAAGGAAAAGGGAAATGGGCAGGAATTAGCAGAAAAAATCTTAATAGGAGTGTTTTTTCAACTTTGTGTGAAGAATCACTTAGATGAAGATTGTAATAATTTTCTCAGGTTAAATGTTCTCAAAAAACTATGTAAAACTACAAGAATTAGTGAAGCAAGAGTTAATAGATTCTTCCAGAACAGACGTTTGTTTATGGGAAATTGTGCCCTTAGCTGGTATATAATTAGAGTAAGAGGATGTGGTTTCAAAGCAGTTATATTCACATAATTTCTGCTTCTTCACAGTTAAGTAAAGAAGAACTGTCTGGACAAGATTCTGTATACGTGATACTATTTATTTATGATTAGATGGTAGTGTGTAGAGGGAAAGGGAAATGCAATGGAAAGTAAATGCAAGGGAAAGTTAAAAGAAATTAACACTGTGATTCAGATTTTGAATTTTCAGAGCTATTGCTTTTTTTATCCATAATTTATATGAATTAAAATAGTCTTGAAATACAGATGATATATACAATTTGGATGAGACAGCAGCACAGAATGAACGTGCTCTTGGAATAAAACAATGCTGTGTTGTGAAACACATGAAGTTTTTTGTTGAATTTTTGTCATACCTGTCATGCACATTAGATTAGGTTAATGGGAGAGGGACACAAGGAGTTGGACTGGTATATTGGAATGGGTATGGTGCAGAGACAAGGTCTGTGGCAAGGTCTGAAATTACTTTCTAGGCACACACTCATGTGCAGGTAAAATGGTCACAGTGTGATGGGGAATAAAAGACTAAAGGGGAAAAGGGATTTTCCTAATTTCCTCATCATGTATGTATTTATTAGGATTATCAGGTTATACAGGTGATGTAGATGCAGTCATACATATTTTTATCTCACAGAGGAATGAGGGGGATCTCTTTCACCGGCTGTGGCACATAATGAATGAAATCCTAGACCTGCGGAGGCAGGTCCTTGTTGGCCATCTCACCCATGATCGAATGAAGGATGTCAAGCGGCACATCACTGCTCGTCTGGACTGGGGCAATGAGTGAGTGAATATAAATAAATGAAATGTAACAAAATTGTAAAGCCAGTTCTGTAGGCTGATTGTAGAATGCTGAAATAAAGAACAAATTTCTAACAAGTGTTACCTTTTTTTTTATGGACTTTGTTCTTCATTGTTTTTATGTCCATTATGTTTTAACATGAAAAGTGGCTTATTGTTTTATTTTGCTTTTTTATCAGTTTAATTTATGTAGCACTATTATTATCTACAATAGAATTGCATTGGAATATCTGAAGCAGCATTTTACATCTTTTTAATATACACGATGCCTGGATGATGCATTTAGCATAGCTTTGTCTTCTAACTGAAACTATGTTGGTTCACATTGCTTCTTTTTTAACTTGGTCACACAATTTATTTCCTACTTGGGCATCTCTAACATACAGCCATCAACTGTGCTCTGCATCTTTCTTTAGTCTGAATAACTGAAATGAGTTAATACAAATAGTATTAGCTTACTTTTTTTTTTAAGTAAGAAAATGATTAAAACACCCTCTGGCATGTAGGTGCTGTCTCCAAAGTCTCTTCTTTAGCATATATTTGTACAGCTAAATGCTGACTAAAGGCAGCAATATTCAGTAGTAGAATTAACTGAACTTCCAGGGTTTCTACAGCTGTCTGAAAGCATAAATGACTAACAGAGTGAAAGGGTTGTGACTAAATGTGTATGATTACCTGTCTGCCTAGAATTTTGCAGCAACTGAAAGGAATTAATTGTGAAGGTTTTGACATGGACAGTTCCTGCTCTTTAAAACATTTTTTCAAAAACTTGCTAATTTTTTGAATTTTCCTAAATTCAGCATGACTGCCTCGTGTCCTTATGCATTCTTAAACATTATTACTTGCTGCTGTGCTGGAAATAAATTGTATTCCTGTTGATTATTTTGTTCAGGGCATACAGGCAAGCCTCTTTGATACCATCCAGTTGAAACTGAAAATAAACTGATATTTTGGCATTTAATGGATTTTCTTTTTATCTTCCTTTCCATGGTTGTTGTTCAAATTGACAGTACTAGTGCTTCTACTGAAGCACTCACAGTACTAGTGCATTCACACTGAAATGTTCACAGTAGTACAAAGTACAATGTCCATTGCACATTGTCCACAATGTGAAACAGATTCAAAAATTGTGGGAAAACATTCTATTAATGTTGCAATGTGGAGAAAGGGAATGAATCAAATGTGAATGGTGGATACAGCCAAAATACATTAAAACAAAACCAAAGTCAACTAATTGTAGAGTATGAATTAAAGTGTGCATTGTTTATTGGAATAAACAAGGAACACATGCAGAGTTAATTTGTTTCTTTTGCAAGTAGAAACTACTTACTGTTATTCATTTCTCATACAGACAGCTGGGACTTGACTTAGTTCCAAGAAAAGAATATGCTATGGTGGATCCTGAAGAGATCAGCATTACAGAGCTCTACAGGCTGGTATGTGAAAGTAATATTTGGTACTTTTGCTATCAAATTACATACTGATAGTGTGATGGCCACTCTTTTCTATTTAACCAAAAGTACCTTTTTCGGTCCAATAAGTTGGCATTTCATAATGTAATGAGTTTTACTATATGGAAAGAATTTATTTGAACAGCTGTGTCATCTCTACATCTCTATGAGATTCTTTGATTTGATATCAAGTTTGTGTGCACGCATGGTTAGCTTAAATGTTATTTGTTAAAAGTTTTGGTTTCTGATGTACAGTTAAAATTATGACTGTTAATATGAATTCAATCATCATTAAAAACTTACGGGACTCTTTATCATTAGAGCTTTACCTGGCTCATGAGCCTGTCTAGATAAGCTTTGTGGAAATAGAGTAATGGTATAATATTGTCACAATTAATCATACTGGGCTCTTGGTACTTTCTAATATATTAATGTAAATAGCAGTTAAATTGCATAAGAGAGCTTTCCTTTGGGTGTCAAAGCCCATCTTGATTTACTAAAACCAGTGCTGATATTTCTTATTCTGATTAAATCTCCAGTGAGTCTAAGAAAACTTGCCAATTCATTTAGGTAGGCTTTGGCTCATATTTAAGTACTGCAGCTGTTACACATACACAGTTCTGAGCCTTATGTGCTTAAGACTAAGCTTGTATTTAAACTGAATTTTATTTATGATAACTTTTGTATTTAAACACAAACTCTCCAAAAACATTATTGCTACAATTTTTTGTGGATCTGAAATAATTATGTATTTTAAAATAATTTTTAACTTGTATTTTTCTTGCATTGTTAATTTGTAATGTCTAGTGCTAGATGAAATATGGTGAGGAACCTTAATCGTATGAAGAAACAGAGGAAAAATAACATGGAAAACTAGTAATGGCACTCATGGAGTGTACTTTGAAAAACAAAAGGAGGAAAAAGATAACCACAGTATGAACGCTATGTAGATTAGAAAGATTGCTGTTTAAAATTATTTTTGTTACAATATAAGAGAGGGATAGTACAACTTAATATTGTCCTTCTTTTAATGGGTGACTAAAATGCAGAAGGTATTTTGATGTCAAATCAAGACAATTTATTAGCTTGTATAAGGCAGTTTGCCAGAGATCATAAAATGTGAGTATGATTGCTTTCCCCCAGCTTAAAGGACTGGTATTTAGTCTTCTACAAAAGCATTTTTAAATGTGTTTGAATAGTGGAATATCAGATCATTAACTGTTTAAACCAGCTAAGAAATGCTATGTTGTTATAGCACAAAGCTTTGAAGTGGCTTCACACTTTCAGAGTAGAAAAAGATAAACTTCTAGAGTTTACTTTTTTTCTCCTAGAGATAGCTATGATGCAGTGTAACACTGGAAAAGTAAACTCCCCGTGTCTTCCTTCTCAAATGGAAAAGAAACAAAGGAGAAAGGAAAAAATAAAAGTTAATATGAAATTTTAAAATATACTAATTTGGAATAAGAAAGTGGTTCTGCATTACATATTTTGCCTCTTTTTGTTTTGGGAATTTTATAATTGACTCAAACTGGTCACTGTTTTTGTGGTATTTTTAGATGGAACATCGCCATCGAAAAAAAGACACACCAGTACCAGCTAGCAGCCACCATCTTTTTGTTCAGATGAAGAGCTTAATGTGCTCCAATCTGGGAGAGGAACTGGAAGTAATTTTTTCACTCTTTGATAGTAAAGAAAATCGACCTATCAGGTACCATACGATTTCTATTTAAATACTGATTTTACATAAGTTTTACAATAAATACTATATCTTTTGATCCAGGTAACAAATTCCGCATTTAGAAACAAAGGCAAGGTGCTTTTGTTTCGTTAGAATATTTTGCTTCCTTCTGAAATTCAGTTGTAATGTCTAATGGTTTGCAGTGTCATTAAAGGTTTGCAAAAATGTATATACCTCTGTCTTGTTTATGTATTTCTTCTTCCAGTTGTTTTTTTTAATAGAAATATATATACATGTATGTGTACAGAATGGCCATTTTTCAGTACCCATGTTTTCATCTCTCCTAATCAGTGCACATTCAAAACTTTGAACTTTTGCTTTCTCCATAATATTTATAAGATGAATTCTCCTTGGTACATGAGGTTGGAGGGCTGCCCTTAGTCAGTGACTTAAGCATGTTTTTTATCAAAGGATCCTTTGTTTCTAAGAGAAGGTGCTGGTTCTTCAGTGAAACTGTCAAAATAAATCTGTCATAGAGTTTAAATTCTGTGAGAGACCTGATTACCTTTTATTTTTAAAATATTCAGGACCTATTTCTATTTTTGGAATTCTGGCTGAGTGAGAAAACATGAAAGTGATTAATAGTGAAGCCACTATGCATTTAATAAATATGAGCACAGGAGGAGGGTGCAGTTAGTGCAAGAGCTCAGTAAGTTCTGTTTGAGGAATATGCCAAGAAATTTGAGCCATTAAATGGCTGTGCAGTGGTGATGGGTGTGGTGGGTTGACCCTGGCCTCCAGCCAGCCACAGCCACCCAGTCACTCCCCTCCTCATGTGGACAGGGGACAGAAAATAGAACAAAAGGCTCACAGGTCAACATAAGGACAGGGAGAGATCACTCACCAATTACCGTCACAGATAAAACAGACTTGACATGGGGAAAATTAATTTATTACCAATAATATCATAGTAGGATAATGAGAAATAAACCAAAAATTTGAAACATATTCCTTCCCATTTCTCCCTTCTTCCTGTGCTGACTTCATTCCTGATTTTCTCCACCTCAGCAGTACAAGGGACTGGAAATAGGAGCAGTGGTCAGTTGGTAATACATGGTCTCTGTCACTCCCTCCTCCTCCAGGGAAGGACTCCTTGCACTCTTCCTCTGCTCCAGCCTGGGGGCTCTCCCATGGGAGACATTTTCCATGAACTTCTCCAGCTTGAGTCCTTTCCACAGTTGTTGTCTTAAATATAGGAGTTTAGGGAACTATGTGGAAGTTGGGCTGAATTTGATAAAATTGTGTTTGTACTTTGCAGTGCAGGCAAAATAAGTAACCGATACTTTGGAGGAGAGGTATACTGGGTACATTAATTTTTATGGTTAGTGAGATCATGTATACACAACTAGTATTACAGTGTTAGCTGTTAAATACTGACATTTCATTCTGGCCTGCACTATGGACAGTAGTCACCAAAATACAGTTTCCAGTCGTTTCTGAGAATTAAATGTGCATCAGGACATGTTGTTTGTGTTCACTCCAATGAATGCCACAGCAGGTGATAGATTTACAAGAGAACTGCAGACTTTGACAGAAAACAATTTGGGGTGATATGGATTGCTGCAAACAAGGTTAAGATAGCGGTGGTGTTGTGAAAGCAAATGGATTGGATTTCGTGTTACATGAAAGCACAAATTCTAGAGCTACTTCTCACATGCTTGCTGTGATATGACCTTTAGTTATTGATTCCTGACTCCATTGTCTGTTTTCAGCTGCTGTGAACTTCCTCATCCCCTTACTGGCAAACCTTGAAGAAATGTGTTGTTACAAATCCAAACTGCCTTCTAAGGCATGGGGAGAATGACAGGATAAGCTTTGTGAAGCTAGTTTGCACCATCTGCAAATCAAACAAACATACCATCCTGTAAGAGAAAAAAAACCAAAAATACCCTCCCAGGAAACAACTTCTCAACATACTGGATAAGCTAAATCTAAGAGAGCTTTTACAAGAACAAATTAAATGTGAGGTATATCTGTATCACAGAATGAGCTCTGGAATGCAGAGGTGTCCAAGATGAATACTTATATGATCTGTCTGGACTAGACACGGAAGTGACTTAACCAGTTTATTACAGAGTTAAACAAAGCTGGTTGGTCATGGTGCACAACAGTGTGGTACAAAGTATAGTTTTTATTCAGTACAAATGGGTGGGATATTTCAGAGATCTTTAGGCCCTTGCTGGTGCATCCTTGAAATGAACAATCTCTAGCAGAAGAATGATAATGTATGAAAGGAGACAGTGTCCCCAGCCCTCATAGTTCACACCCTGCAATGGTGCCAAAGCCTGTGGGCAACAATGGAGTTGAGGAGCTTGTTGGATACACAGACTCTTCTGCTCATTTCTAGCAAGAGTGCAGGTCAAAAGCTGTGTGTGGCAACACCTTAGGCTCTGTCACAACCTAGTTGTGTGATTTGTCCATTGGTTTCCTAAGTCATCATTTTGTGGTCCAGTAGAAAAATGCAATGAAAAGAACAGATGGAATTTGTTACAAGCACAGGTAAAGATAGAAGCATATGAATATAAATTACTTAAAATGTATTTCTTCAAACCGTTGCTATTAGAATATTTTGAGCTTTACTTCTTTCAGCTTGCTGTTTTATATGTTAAATTTTGCAAGCACTGTATGTGTACCAAGCTTTCTTCAGGTGGGTAATCCTGTCTGCTTTAATGAGACTGTTTGAACACCTAATAGAGTGTTCATTGTCTACCTCATATAAATTGACATGAAGTAAGTCAGCTCTGTAGCCTCTTAAAGAGCTCAGATAGAGAGAGTAAAGAATTCAGATTTAATAATAGAATTTCTTAAAACTAACTTAGCTTCTTCTCAGGTGGACCTGCAATTGTAAGATCTCTCCATATCAATATATCTATCTCTGATAAATCTGTTTTATTTTTTCTAACCTCAGGTATATGCAATTAAAGTAGCAGCTTTAAAAGATTGTTGGAGGACTAGAAGCAACATTGTCTGATTACTTTTTAGTTGGTTGGATATCTTTCTCCTCAGCTTTTTTTGGTGTGTTTTATGCTATCAGTATCATACATTCAGCTGTTTGAACAGCAATATTTGTTCAAGTATCACAGTAAACAGAATAGCAACTGTAGATGCTGAGGTGGGGAGTGTCTCTCCAAAAAGGAATAGTATTTCCAGTCCAGGCTAGTGGCAGAAAAAACCCTGTGGAAAAGTCCCTGCTTTGGAAAATAAGGTAAGATGAAGGTACTTTGTAACAGGGAATGTATGTTTTAATAGCTGAGCTTTGTATTATAGTGCAAGAATGGAATTGTCCTTATCCCATTTTAAACTGTACTTTTCTTGTGCAATATTAAGAAATTATCAGACTTAGAGAATATCCATTGAGCAATGAAAGATAGTGAAACTTTTTCTTGTTGTACAGTTATGGATTCTCTGTGAAAAAAAGGTATCCTGTAACAACTGAAACAAACCAAGGTATGAGGAGAAAGCACAGTGTGTTAACAGTTCTTGCATTTGGCTTAGTGGGACCAGAATTAAGTGTCTAATAAGAAAATATAGTATCATTGCATGCTAAGAACAGGTTAAAAGAGTATAGATGTGTAAGGTAGAAAAAAGATTAGATATCAAATTGAAAACTATGAGCCTGAATGTCAGCACAAAACTTTTAGTACTCACTAATTCTTGTGACCCATGTGTTTTACCACAGGAACTACATTTAGTAAGTATTTTTGAAGAAGTGGATTCTAACATGTTGCAATGTAGGTACTGTTTGTCTTAGTAAAGACAAGGAGATGAGAGAAAGGAGGACAGTAGTCATTTTATTTCCTTTTACAGTTTATGAAATATCTTAGTGCAGATTGCTGTGGCTTCACAAACAGTTCAGATTCTTTATCAGATAGGAAGTGTAAGTTTGAATATTCAAAGGCAGAGTGAGAAATTGGACATGGGTCTTTTTTTTCTCTTAAGGAAAAACCACCTACTAATAGAAATCTATTCCTCCCCTATGCTGCACTCTTGTTGCCCTTTATTTGAAAAATAAATTTTAGAAAATCCCCAAAGTGCTTTATATTTAAATTCAGCATTTGCTCCTCTTCATCATCTTTTGTTTCTCTGAGTAGTTCTGCCTCATTAGACATGAATTTGTCCAGAAATAAGGTACAAGTATGTCTTCAGGTGGAGGAGTAGACACGTCATTGCCTCTGAAATCTGTGTAGATGGATGTACCTCTGCAGTCACAATTAAGATGCCAAGATTATGACATAGGCCAATGCTTTTCTTTTTGTCTGATTTCAGAAGGTTTCATGGTGAATTAATGGACTTTAGGATTGGAATCCTGGTCCAAAGACATCTAAACAAGATCGTTGTGTGGATTGCATCTCCAGTAACTAGTTGCTAGTTATAATCAGCAAAACCTAGAAAGCAATTCAGCTGATGAAATGTCTGCATCTTTTTTAGGGCATTTTGATAGCTCCTCAGGATCCATAGATAGTATTGATTAAAGAGCTGCTCAGTGTACCCTGAAGTAATTTTGATCTGAATCTATCCTATTTCTTTTTTGTTTTCTATTTCACTGCTTTAGATCTCAGTAAAGTTTGAGGCTTCAAGTTCAGAAAGAGTTGATACTGAAATCATAAAGGTTATAAATTCTCAATATTAGTTATCTGAGTTTTTGACATCAGCCCTTAAGAGTGGAATCTATGGGAAAAGCACTCTGAATTTGCTCTTAAATATTTGCAAAGAACTTAGGGTAGTCAGATCAAAAATAAGTCATAGATATATGGACAAATTTACTGTTTTTCACTATGTATTGACTTTTTTTTTAAAATTTAAATAGAACAGATATGTTGTGGTAGGCAATGTATATGTTTAAGGAATATTCTGCTAATTAAACATAAACATTGGTGGTCTCATTGTGGGACCTACCAGTGCATTTTTAGGATAGCACCTTTTAAATTAAGTGATGAGATGGAAATTAAAGCCATAAAATCATTCTGCTTTTGATAATGTATCTTAGTATTCCTCTAGTATTTTAAATAGATCATCATTAGATGATCTTTAAGGTGTGTTGCAACCCAAACCATTCTATAATTCTATGAATAAAAGAAAAATTAGGTATATTTATAGATAGACTATTCTCAAATAATTTTTCATCTTTGACAGCATATATAAATGCTCATAATTTTTCCAGCATGTACTGAGATTTAGATAATAGGTCTTCCATGATATGTGAAAAACTGATTTTGAAATGCATTAGTAACTTTCCCAGGGCAGAAATCTGCTATCAGATAGTGACAGAAAAAATCTGTGATGCTTCGAGGCTTTTTTTATTTTCAGACTTTCTAGCTAAAGATATTTCCGGGTTGGAAGGGGCTGTTATGCCTTGCTTACACCTAACTTAGTGAGATCAGCACTCACTTTGGGCAATAGGAATGGTTTTCTTCAGCTTTTCTAAGCTAGAGGTAAGTACTCTTTTGGGATCACTTTCCATTTTTTTGGGACAGGATGATATTGTACTTTTCTCCAGACTTTTCTTTTGTTGTGGGAAATTGTCATTAAAAATAACTATTTCTAAATATGTTGGCATCCACAATAATGGCAGTCTTGCTGTATTAAGTTAGGGGTAATAATAAAATACAGGTTTATCTATGACTTTATTTTGATGACTGTTTCTATATTAAAATAATTGTCTAATGTGTGTCTTCACACTCTAAAAGGCTCTTTTTGAACATGAACATTCTACTTGTCTGGAAGCAAGAAAACTGTCAGTATTTAAGTCAAGTAGTTAAATCTGAGTCATGACATGCTTCTGCTTATGAAAAGTACAGTTGCAAATCATTAATTCTCTGCTTAATTGGTGCATGTTAGTTTCATTTGATATGTATGCATATGTATATATCCATATTTTCTGGCTAAAATAACTGCTAGGAATAATTTTTTCTATTACTTAAATTAACAATAAACAGCTGAAGTCAGCCCCTGATGGTTCCTGGAATTTTCCCTGGTGTGTTTTTGTATCATGTTCCATTTGTCTCCCCTTCTTTCTACTTTGTGGTTTCCTTTCCTAGATCAGTAATAGCCCCTGAGTGGGGTAGAGCAAGTTGTGAAAGGCACTGCTTTAACATAGTGCAGCCATATGGCTTGTCCCAATAAAGTCCTTTGGTTTATGAGCTGTTATGTCTTCTAACTTTTAATTTCTGTTCTTCTTTTATTTCTGTTAAGGTTACAAGCTCAGTTTGTGTATTCCTTGTCTATTTTTGGTTCTTTAAGAAAGTAAAGAACTATGATGATGACATATTTTAGAACTAATTCCACTAGTATAGAATCCTAAAGGAAGCATTTTAGCACATGCACGTGCAGTTGTAGAGAGGTGCTGTTACTGTAGTTGGAAAATGAAAGAGGTTCATGGTCACATCTCTTGAGATTTGTTTGCCTTTTAGTTCAGTCCTATTTTTCTGGCCACTGCTGAACTTTTACTGTCTACTTAGAGCTGTTCCTAAAGTATATGAGCTCAAACATGTTCTATCTGGATGTGTACTGGTACTTTGTGTTCTTAAAGAAATGCTTTTATAAAATCTGTTCTGGAATCTGGCATGTTGCACAAATGTTTGAGAAAGGCTAAATCAGAAGGACTTACCTATTTGGTATAGAGCCTTGAAGATCAGTTCTATATAATCTAATTTTGTTGTAAGCAAATCAACAGTTTGAAAGTCTAAGACTGCTGTTTACTTATGCAAGTAGTGCCAGCCAGTAGGAGTGGATCTGTAGAGCAGCAGTTCATGCTAGAGCCAATGTTAACATGTGTAAATGTTTTAAGGATTTTACTATGGACTGAATCTATGGTTGTGTGGACTGAGTGGCAGCAGCATATGTTCTATTTTGGATTCATAGCCAAACTGCTCTGGCCTGTGAATCAAAATATGGAGATGATCTTCTGATTGTCTTCAAAAGCACCTATTTCAATTTAACTTGATCATGTAGATCCTAAAATAGTGTATGTGAGATGGATATTACAGGATTATAGTTTGAATGGAGGAAAGTTCTGTAAAATAACGCAGCTATGCTTTGGGACTTCTTTCTACTACAATCACATTGCAAAAACAATTTCAGAGTTCAAAGGGATGCTAGAACCCTGAGTGCAATTAATTTAGTGTGGGAAACACTTAATAACTTCAGGTAAGAGATAGGCCATTGTTATAGCTCCAAAGGAAAACTGGAAATGTGTGCTTGCAGCATTTCAGCACACTGCAACCATCCTGTGTTCTGTATTAGCTGCTTTATAAATCAGTTGTAGTGTGTGGTCATTTGTGAAGTTTTAGAAGTTTTTCTATTCCTTGGAGTATGAAGGGGAATATATAGAGTCCCAGTATTAAGAGTACTGAGGAGTGTGAGTGGTGATGATTGTTGGCTTTGGGGGATACCTTTTTCTCTTACCTGAACAGAAGTTAGTGAAACAAATTTTTCTTTCAGCAGAAAGATCACATTTAAAAAGCCAATGATAAGTACATCAACTTGTTACACAGTTACAAGTTTTGCAGTGGCAGATTTTCGGAGAAATAAAGGACATAATAAATAAACATGAAAGTCTGTGCTTTCCATTCACATGTACTAATATCAGCTACCCAATACAGCATTTTTTTTCAGCAGTGATGACTTTAGTATAGCCGGGGGGCCATTTACACTGGAGCTCTAGGAACACCAATCATATCATCAAAAATATATTGATTTTTTTTTTTTTTTATCAGATCATGGAAAGATCTCACTTACTAGCTTTTAATAGAATCAGTTTAACAAGTGGCAAGGGACAAAGTAAGAGCATAGCTGTTTTCTAGACAATGCATATTATTCACTGAGGCTGTGTTAACTTTATTTGTTGCTATAAAAATATTCTGCTGCTATAAAAAGAGCAAAGCCAAAAAGACCCCAAAAATACCAGATGACTGTGTTCAAAAAAATCAAGTCACCCCCATGTCCTCTGAAATTCCTACCTTTCCAGTGTAGATGCCACAAGACTGTATTAATATATGTAGCACATTACCATCTAGAGATCTTGCCTGGAATTTTTTAGAAGAATTTTGAAAACACCAGCAACACTGGGTAATGTATTATGAAAAACAGAATAGAAGGTGTTAAGGCTGCTGCCTACATTTGTTCTGTTCAGACTCTGGTCCCTGTTCTTGGCATTTATGAGTATGCATAAGAATGCTGCATCATGTCCTGCTCAGAGTCCCGTTCACTTTGCTGATCTTTACATTTATGTAGAGTTTGTGCCTCTGTCTTATGCCAACATACTGGTGTAGAAATTCTTAAATCTGTAACATGACCCATAGTTCTTATGTGGCATTCTAAACCATTTTCTTTTTTTTCCAAGTAGCAGTACTATTAATGGGAAAATTTCAAGGCAGCACTTCAGTAAGATGGAGCGTGTTAAGATTTTCTTTCATTGATACACACTTTGTGTCTGTGTCAATATGATATGAACATCTTATCAGAAATGATTGATGCCTCTGGCCCCATCTGTGTGGGGAGCGGAGATAAGTTGGCATGCTAATCCTCCTTGTTCTATCACCTTGAACAACCTTGTTTGTAGCTATCATATTGCCCTCAAATGAAAAGAGATTCTTAAACAACAGAAAGAGAATAGGCTGTTTATCCAAGGCTGGTGAAAGCAAACTGCATTTTTTTTTTGTGAGCTTCTGATTATATCCTTAATGATTGTGTAAACTCCAGACCATACCAAAGGATAAGATTGCCCTTCCTTTGTTTTACTCTCAACGTCACCTTTTAGTGATATCCACATAATCAATCTTTTTATCCCTTTCTTATTTCAGTTTTGTTATTCATTTAATTCAGTGAAATCACTTGCCAAAAGCTGAAATCCACATTAATTAGTCAAAATAATCACTACTTGGTATTCTAATTTTTAATTTTTTGCATAAATATACTCTCAGGTTTTCCCCCTTATTCTACAATAATATTGTGAAAGGATTTTGTAAGTAAGAGAATGTTTAAAGACATATTCTGCAACCTCCATCAGCATCTTCCAACCTGAGAACTGCTCATCTCAAAGAACCTGACTTTTAGTAATCACTCTAACTGAAGTTTATGCAACTCACTATTACTGTTAACAACAGTATATTTGTGAAGCTGTAGGGTGGGAACTCAGTACAAGGCACAGAAGTTGATAAAAAGATACAGTTGAAGAACCTTAATAAGCTCTGTCTCACGAAAAACATGTCACATGTTGTTGTGAGGGATAGTTCATTAAGAACTGTCATGTCATTTGGAGCTTCTAGGCAAGTAGACAAGTGGCAAAATGCTGCATCATGAGAGTTACTAACTTTCAGAGGTGGAAGATGGAAAGGACTGTAAAAAACTGTATTTCCATAAAGACCCAAATGACCTGGCTGTCTGTCTGGGCTGCCTGTATGTGCTACTTACACATAATCACAAAATCATGGAATGGTTGAAGCTGGAAGGAAAGTCCAGAAGTCATCTGGAGTAACTACTCTAGAGCTGGTTTCCCAGAATCGTGTCCAGATGGCTCAGAAGTATCTCCGAGGATAGAGATTTCACAACCTCCCTGGGCAGCCTGTGCCAGTGCTCAGACACCATCCGTCAGTAAAGAATTTGTTCCCTGATGCTTAGTGGGAACCTCCTATGCTTCAGTTTATGTCCATTGCCTCACTAGGAACCACTAAAATTTGCTTGACTGTCCTCTTTGCACCCTCTCCAGATATATTCCATATTCATAAGATCCACTCTTTCTCTTTTCCAAGCTAATCAGTCCCAGCTGTCAGAGCATCTATCCAGTCCCTTAATCATGTCCAAGTGTGGCATAACCAGTGCTGAGTAGAGAGAAGAATCACTTCCCTCATCCTGCTGGCAATACTCTGTCAAATGCATTGCAGGGTATCATTGGCCTCCTGTACTGCAAGGGCCCATTTCTGGTTTATGTTTGACTTGGTGTCCACCAGGATGCCCAGATCTAAAATATGTGAGTCTATTGTTACTTTCCATCTTATTTTCAGACTCTTGTTTCTTTATTTTATTCTGACATTAGAGAGGAGAACAAATTAGGTTTGGAAAATGATTGTGAGGACACTTTAAATCCAGATTTGGAAAGAATTTAAAATGGTGAAAGATATCTCAAGTACAAAAGCTGGAGTGAGATGGAGAAAAAATTTTTATATATGAGCACATGCATGCACATTAGTTGGTATTAAGATTTTCTGCTTCTGCCTATGGTTTCTTTTTCTATATCTGATTGTTTGGTATTTAAGTCTTGTGTCTGTGAATGTCATGAAAATTCAGAGGCTCTATTAATAAATAACCCTGCATAAAGATGGGTTTGTTTTGAACGTTATCTATGAGAATTAGTATAATTCTGGGGGGAAAAAGCATCTGTGGTATTTTTGAGTTGTTTAAAGATGTGTTTTAACTGTGCCTCAGATATAATTATGTGGTTCCAATAATACAGAATTTCTGAGAGATGTGAGCAAAGACTAAAGGCAGAGTTCAGACTGGACTTTGTTGTACGTTTTCAGCAATGTGAATTATTTATATTAGGAACACAATCCAGGTGTTCACTAAAAATTTTAACCTATCATTAGGTGATAGGCTACTCCACCTTTTCCCCTTAAGATAATATTTTTAGAGTTTTTAACCTTCACTTTGTTAATACTGTCCCTTGGAAATTATCGCTCAGATACCTCCACATTATCATGGATGTTTTTTGTCTCGAGGTACTCTTGGATCCTGACTTTTTCCATGTACATGTGCCAGCTAAGGAGGGCAAGGATTTAAGCTAAAGGAACTAGCAGCATTTTTGGTAAAGGGAGCAACCCATGGGAACCAGAAGCAATTGATTAGCTCAGGGCTGCTTTTCTGTTACAGTGTTTCCACAAAAGCATGATTGCACTTTTAGTGGATCGCAGCATAGGGTAGTTCAGCGTTGTTTACAATTTCATGTGCTGTATTCACAAAAATATCTAATCTTGCACAGAATTAAAACTGTGCTACAGCAAATTATGCAAAATCAATGTATATATATATATATGCCTCATAGGTGCAGGAAAGATGAAGCATCTTGGTTTTTCTGGCTAGCAGACTTGAAAAGGAGTCTTCCATTCTAGTTTAGTCACTTACTGCTCTGGTTTGCTACTCCTTAGAAGCAAAATAAAACAAAACCAGCCTAGTTTTACTTACTTCCTGCTTATTTAAGAGTTAGTCCTAATTTTAGCAGGAAAGTTAAAACACCTGAAAGAAATCATAAAGGTCATTTTTAGAGGACAGCAGCCACTACTCTTTTATGTATTTGGAATAAAAAATATCTCTTTAGATGGCTAACTTGATGTACATTTCTGAATGTGGTTGCTTTTTTTTTTATCATCCTATATATTGATATATGTATATATAAACACAATATATAAGCAGGCATAAATATTTCATTACTAGCTCTAAGATACACGGTAATTTGGCCATTCTTGTGGACAAGAATGTATTAGTGCAGCTGTAATTGGGCTTACAAAAGGCATCTTAAAAAAGAAACCTGAAGTTCCAGAAACTTCAGAAACTTCCCCTCAGAAAGTGTGCATAATTTTTTCCAGTTAATAATTGTGAGCAGAAGAATTCCTATGTGAAGGGATATAGTCAAGTCATATAGTGGCTGTTAACCTTTTATTGGCAGGAGTAGCATAGTAGTAAAAGTCTTTCTGCTTGGATCCTAGATGTGGAGATATTTTGGAGTGGGAATTGTCACTGGAGATTAGCAAAAAGATTGTTTCTTGGTTCCAGTCAGACTGTGAAAGATGTGCCTCAGTTGAATTCTGCTTCTTTGCTTGAGAATACTGTCTTGAACTGCCTGCTGTGGAGTTCCTCCAGAGGCGAGAACACTGAAGAACTGGCCCAGTCAGTCAGTGTCCCCTGCTTAGTACATTGTCATTTGTTGTTTTACATGGCAAAACAGTTACTCACTATAGCTATTATTCTGACCCATAATGTAATCAACATTCCATATTCAAGCATAGGAACTTCAGCCTCTTAGGTATCCCATGGATATTCAAGCTTACTTGTCTTGTCTGTTCTTTCCCTAAGTCTGATTTCTGGTTTTGACATGAAATCTGTTTTGGATTTAGAAACTCTTCACAGGAACATACCAGGACAAATGAGAAATTTCAAAATCAGTGGATTGGTATGTTACAAATATTTCTACAGGTCTGTCCTTTTTCTCCTTTGTACCTATTAATTTTTTTTTTTTTTTTAGTTTTCAGATACCATAAAGTCGTGGAATAGATTTAATTGTAAGGGTACCAATATGATCTAGTTCCACCCTCCTTGCCATGGGCGGGGATGCCAATATCAGTAGCAAATATATTTTTTTATTTCTCCCTCCCAATTGACTAATTCTACTCGTAGCTTGGTTTTACCTATTCATCAAGAACAATAGTATAAGCAGATAGGATTCATCTAGTGGGAAGATGTATTAAAGGAATGTTTGACACAACTATATTCTCCTGCCAAATATTTTGGCTTTATGGTAGTTTCTGTAAGAAGATATTTTCTACAGATGAAGATTGACCTTCATTGCTGGATACCTTGATTTAAAACAATTTAAAGAGGTGCACACTCTAAAATGAGTTATGTCACCTTGGTTTAAACCAATCCCTTTCCACTAATTAGGGAGAAATGTGAGTAGGTATCAATGGAAGAATAACAGTTTACTAACAAGCAGAACAGCAACAGGAAAAAAATAACAGTAAATAATCACTAAATGCAAAATTTCTAAATCTCAGGAAGGAAGGGGAAACAAAGAGAAACCCAAGTTGGCAAGGTACCACCCCCTCCTAAGATGGTGGCCCCCATCGCTGACTGTGCAAGGGAAAATGACATCTGAGGCTTTCCAAAATGGTGCTGGCCACAGGAATGCAATAATATTTTGGGTTACCCACAACACCAGGGGATCAAAACACTTCATCTTGGTTTGTAAGAGGTTCTAATTGTTTCAGTAATACTTCTGGTTTGTGCTGGCTTTGGCTGAAGTGGTGTTCATTTTCTTTACAGTAGCTCATATGGGGCTGTGTTTCAGATTGATTCTGAGGACAGTGCTGGTAGCACAGGGATGTTTTAGCTATTGCTGAGCTGAACTTACACAAGGTTAAATTCTTTTCTGCTTCTCACCCCACCAGGGAGGTGGCTAGGGGTACTCAAGGAGTTGGGAGAGGATACAACTGGGACAGCTGTCCCCAGCTGACCCCAACACAGGGATATCCCACACCATAAGACATCATGCTTAGCACAGAAAGCTGAGGGAAGTAAAAAAGGAAAGGCAGCATTTGTCTTCGTCACTCACTGTTACCTGTCTTAGAGCCCTGTTTTTCTGGGAATTTCTGGCTATTCCCAGAAATGGCCATTCCCGTTTTCTGGGAATGGCAGGAATGACTTCCACCTGCCTGCCCATGTGTGTGGGTTCTGCTTTATGTGTTAAACTGCCTTTACATTAACCCCCAAGTTTTCTGACTTTTACCTTTCTGATTCTCTCTCCCACCCCACTGTGGGGGAATGAGCTGGTGACTGAGCTACCAGCTGAGGCTAAATCACAGCACTTTTACAAATCATTCATTTTATCTGACTTTTTGCAGTGCTGTATAATTTGTTGCCATTAATTAGACAGTTTTGATAAATTGCTCTTTAAATACTGGCTATTCTTGAATTGCAAGAGAATTAGCATTTTCGTTCAGGCTAGTACAAGTATTTTTTGAGGAGTTGGTGTTTCAGCAAGTGTGATTCTTAGGACTGATGGCCTAGACTGTCCTATTCAGCCTGTGTATGGGAGATGCTGTATGTGACATTACTACAAATTGCATTTGTCAAAAGTAAAATGAGGTAGATATGGTAAGAATGAGTTCCTAAAAAAAAAAAAAGCCACAAATGTAGTCTAGCAAGCAAATGCTTCTGAGAAGATTTGGTTTTGTATTTTATGGGTAGAGAGACTTTAATAAGCCCTCCCAGGAGTGAGGATGTGTTAGAAATTAGTTGTATTTCATAATGTAGCTCTGTTCCTCTCAGGAAGAGCCATATTCAGTGAAACGAACCCACCTTCTTATCTACTGTTTAAATATTGATTCTTAAATATCTTCTACTTGCTATAGTTGGACTACGGGTGCTAGCTTATATAGATCTTTGATCTGAGCTTGTATAAATAGATACATTTTAAAAGTAGACAAACCAACCCAATCAAGAAGAACCTGTGGTATCAATTATGCCACTCATATGAATTAACAAAGAGCCCTCTTATTGATTCTATTGTAAAAATTGAAAACTGACAGGAGAAATAACTGTTCTTAAATGTGATGATGAAAACACTGGAAGAAGTGACCTATTATGTGGCTGGTGGAGCTTAAACAATTAGCTACATTCAGAAATAAATGCAATGTTGGAATAGGAGTATGTGGACCAGCCATGACACGTATGCACCAGATTTAGGTAACCATGAGATATATTAAACCCCGGTGGTGTGTGTGTATGTATATATGTGTGTGTATATATGTGTATAGTTGGTTTACAGAGCATCTCACTAAGAACATGTTGCAGTCACATGGGCTGCCAGCACTTTACCAATTTCTCCTCCCCCTTTCAGGTTTAATTTCCATCTTTCCCTAAAGATACTGCAAATCTGCTTGTATCCATGCTGTTAGCTCAGTCATAGACTAGGATAATAATCAAGACTGTAATTCAGCTTAAAGGAGCTGTAGGTCTGTGTACCAGTAATGCTATGATGCAAAATGTTTATCCATGGTGGCAGACTGAGATCAGTGAAGGCTCCAGCTTCTGGTATATGTTTTTTCTTTAGTTATAAATACCTGCTGATAGATTCCTAAAAACAGTATCTTCCTCTGGTTCCCTGTACATAGTGAAAAATAATTTAAAGTTACTGCTCTCTAGCTCTTTTAAGATATGTGTGATACCATCTTTCATTTAAAATGCAGGTGCAAATATCTAAAATAATATAGGTTATGTTTATAAAAACTGTAATAAAAACTAATTTCTCAAGGCTGTCTTCTGTTAAAGAGGTAAAAGAGGATGAGAGCAGGAGCTTGATTTAACTATGTAAGACTATTTTGCTTTTTCTCCAATCACCTTTTCTGCTTTCTCTTTTCCTAGATAACTGTACCAAGGGAAATTTGGCTTCACTGCATAAATTTATGAACATTCTTTGAATGCTTTTTTCTTCTTCCCCCACATTGTCAGCATGGCTAGGGGACAGAAAAATAAGCTTCAATGTACCACCATCAGATTTTTTTTTTGGTGTTAATGTTTTTGCTTTGGTCTTTATCTGAAATTGGATGACATTTTTATAGTACTCTTACTTTTTCTTACTTTTCTGTCCCCCTTTGCTTATTGCCTTGTATTTTATGTTTAGAAATCTGGGAATGGTTTTTTAAGTACATAACAGATGCAATGCAGGGACTGACTTCCTGTGAATCAGCTGGTACTGCTAAGTCATGTTGGCACATTTATCATTCAGTTATTCTCTGATTAAGGATATACTTCAAGGCTTTATGTTCTTCCAGAAGCTTATGTGTCATACAACATTTCTCTATTACTTTCTTCACCACTAAGTATGAGAGTAACATTTTGTGTCTGATGTGGTTTTTATGAAACCACTGAGCATTTAGCTGTAAATTAAGTCAATTCAGATTCAAGTTCCTACTGAATATCATTGACTGTGGTCTGGAATGTAATAAACTTGAAGTGGTGAATTATGTGGCAGAATTCTCTTATTGCTCCTCATTGATTACTGTGGAAATCACTGTAACCTATTTTCAAGTAGAGAGCATTTATAAAGATGTCTGAAAGTGGAGCTGTACTGAGAACTGTTGACTATTTGATGTCATAGTGTTTGCCACAAGAATATGCCATGTGGTGTAAATCTGGCTGTTTTTTTTTTTTTTTTTTAATAGTGTGTTTATAAATCATAGAGCAAGCAATCTGTCTAGACTGGTACCATGTGACTTGTAATATTTTCCTGCTAATACTAAGGAAATAGAGGTCACATATGAAAATAGAGCAGTTTTCAGCTGTGTTCCTTTAAAATGCATCTGTTAAGCCTGCAGATTTGGAACACATTGTTACTCTGCTAATACATGAGAAGTTACAGTACAAAAATCCCTTGTTGACCTTCTTAAATTAATCTCTTCAGCATTAGTTATTTCCTTATTTTCAGTGGGAAGACAGCTGAGCTTAAATGTGTACGACATGTTTAAGTGGTGAGATTGGTGCTCATAAAAATTCCTTGTAGTCTAAACTAAAATCAAGTCATCTTAATACAAAGACGAGGTATTTCTGCTTTGGGGTGCTGCTGTGTGTTTTTGCTCTATGTATGTGTAGCTGGCTGCTGAGAAAACTGCTGTGCTGTAAGATACAAGCCCTAGATTTAACCCTCTGAGATTTTTACTGCTGTTTGAAGCCAAGCTTTCAGATCTTGGGAAGTCTGTCTTTATGTTGTTTTATGAAGGCTGTTTATTTTCCTTAGCACTTTTCCTAACCTGTTGGTCCCTACAGAAATTCTTGAAAATGATATAAAATGCCCATGCTCTATGTAGGTAGATACAACGTTGCCATTTTTGTCTTATAATCTTACAAGTCTTAACTGCTTGCATTTGCTCCCTGGAAATGTTCAAAGATAACCATTTTAATCTGGGCTTTAACTGTCATGTTTCTAGTGAAAAAAAGCTATCATAAAGCACCAAGCATGGATTAAGATTTTTTTGTTGTTGTTTTTGGTTTGCTTTTTTCATTGCCACTGGGTCCTCTGCTTCAGTGAAACAAAATTTCAAGTGCAAATGAGGGACGTAGATCTGCATAACCATTACATATCTGTTGCAATCTTTGTGGAATCACAAAAGTCTTTGGCTGTTAGTGATGTTGTGAATCATAATCTCATGATCTGTGAGTATAAGCAGAGCTTGAAAATTTCATATTGTAGTCAATAATGAATAGGAAGCTTTCAAAAGATGTGCCTTTTTTGTGTGGAATATAAACTTAATTAAATACAGAATACACTCCCATTTAAATATATTTCCCAGTTAACAGGTAAACGATGAAGATAGCTTATGAATAGTATTTTTCTTTGAACCAACTTATCTAGCATTTCTTTTAAAGACAAAAATATAGTAAAATGTGGCGTGTATGTATTACTTTCAAATTGTTATATAGACGGGTAAAGCGTGAAATTCAGAATCACCTTTACTGGCCAAATGTTTATTGACATGTACCAGAATTGCACAGAAGCTCTGTTACTGCTGGAACAGGCTTCTTCATTTGTATCCAGTTTGGAGTGGTTCCACACATAATGGGGTCCTAAAACAATAGCTACTTTGGCAATATAATTAATAATTGTTGTTCAATGTACAGTAATTTTGTGTGAGACCTATAAACAAAGCTCTGCACTTTTTTTACTGTATTTTCCAATATTGCAAATTAGTTAAATTCTAAATGAAAAGGCATAATTATTTTGAAACCAATTGTAAGTCAATAACAAAATACCAACTTGTTTCTCTGTAAAAATACACTTTCATAAACAGTCTTTAAAATTCAGTTTTATTGTTCTCATGGAGACCTAAGCTGCAGAAGTTTGCTGTATCATAAAAGGTGAATGAGAAAAATAGCATTTTGCTGAGGAAATAATATTTTCATGTACTTTGATGTGTGAGCTCCTCTCTATTGTTTCTTAGGTTCTGCCTTTTATGGTATTTGAAAATTTTTATGCAATCTTCAGTTGTACAGCTTTTTTATTAAAGAATCACAGTAAGAAAGTCTTAAATATCTACTGGTTCAGCCTGGATAGCTGGCACATAAAAAAATAAAGCATTCTCCAGAAGTAGCTCTCGAGAAATGTGCTCTTGAGTGTTACAGCATCTTGGATTGTGTCAACAAGAACATTGCCAGTTGCTTATGGGAAGTGATTGTTCCCTGCTTAGCATCAGTCAGACCATGTGAGTTTTGGGTCCTTCAGTACAAGACCAATATTAATGAGCTGCAGTGAGTTTAGCAGGAGGCCTCACATTGTTTGTGGGCAGAAGCTCCTGCACTGGGAGGTCAGGTTGCATCAGTGGGGCTTGTTCAGACTGGAGAAGAAGAAGTTTTGAGGGGAGCTAAATCACAGAATAATCACAGATGTGTAGGATGTTTTGGGTCAGAAGGGACCTTTAAAGCTCATCTAGTTCAGCCCCTCTGCAATGAGCTGGGACATCAAGTTTGGAAAAGTCCTCCACGATAATAGAGTCTTGCTGGTCAGCACCCTGTCCAACCCGAGTATTTCCATGGTGGGGCATCTGTTACCTCACTAGAAAATCTGTTCCAGTGTTTTACCACTGCCATTGTAAAAAAATTCTTTCTTATTTGTAGTCTGAATCAACCTTCTTTTAGTTTATAATCATTATCCCTTGTCCTATGAAAACATCCCCATTGGGTAAAAAGTTGATCCCCATTTACCTACAAGAAAATCAATGACATCAGTGGTGCATGGTGGGACAGTGGGAGACAAGGGATGCAGTCTGAAACAAGAGAATGTGCATCTAGATGTAAAGATAAAGTTGAGGACAGTCAGACCCTGGAATGGGCTTTTCAGAGAGGCTTTGTGGTTTCCATAGCTGAAGGTTTTCATGACCCAACTGGCTAAAGCTCTGAGCAAGCTAATCTAACCTTATAGCTGACCCACTTTGAGCAGGAGTTTGGACACAGAGGCCCTTTGAGGTCCCTTTTAATGCGAATGACTGATTCTGTGAATGGTCGATGCAGATTTTCTACAAGGCAAGTGCTGGTGCAGTAAAGATTTTATTAGTCTCTATTGAGATGGATCTTATCCAACATATTCCTAGTGATTTTCCAGCTGCCTTTTGAAAAGCTATGCTTGATATGCTTGAATAGTGGTAAACCATGTTTAGCTTCTGGAATAAGCAGAAGATGTGGATACAGCTGAGAAAAAAACTAGTTGTACTTAGGAAATTTTATTTCTGATTTGAGCATTACAGGACATCAGACTCATGTGTCTGGCCAGCTGGGGCTCAGGTTGAGAGGCTGAAGGGAAATGTCTGTAACACTTACTTGCCTTTCCCATCTTCCACATGTCTCACTACAGGAATATGATTGTTACATTTGTGAGGCTGTGTCTTAGAGAAAATTATCCAAAGCAAGGAAGGTTGGCTTTTTCATAATATGCCATGCATGTGCATGAATTTCCAGGTTTGCTTAGAGTTTATCCATAAATCCTACTATCTAATGGAAATATTTCAGAAAATAATTTCTCTTCCAGTGTGGTCTTGTGCCCTCTTCTATTTGGAAATAAAAGTTCTCTGCATCTCCCTGCTAGCAGTATTAATACTTGTATCAGCTGCAGCATTTAACACCCCACAGTAGATTGCAAAAGAGGATTTCAAAAATGAAATTGCCCTGCTGGAATTTCCAAGACTCTTACAAAACTGCTGAAATCAGTGTACTGTAGTGAGAGGTTTTAATGGAGTTATGTAAGAAAAATGTCTCCTACAATCATCATCCTATATATGAAAAAGAATATTGGTTGAATGAAAACATGGTGATGTTGACATTTGTTTAGCAAGAATCAATACCAACTTACTACACATCTAATTTTAGTTCTAGGATAAATGGATTTTGTTTATATTTCTCTGTGCACTAGAATGTACAATATCATTCTTCCAAATGACAATCAGTCTTCTATTTTGTGTTGAGTTTTTAGTAATTTTCTTAGGTGGTTAACTTAATCACGCCCTTCACTAGTGTCCCCTTTCTTTTTCATTCATACATCTGACACTTTCAGAAAGAAATTATTTAATTCATTTTTATCTTGAGGAAGGTTGCATCTAGAAATAAGATCAAAATCAGATCTAATTTTGCTGTAGTGTTGTTCAACATATCTGTCACATTTGTTTTCTTACAGTGAAAGATTTTTTTTAAGACTGAATAGAAATGGTTTGCCAAAATGTCCAGAAAAGCCTGAAAGACACTGTTCCCTCTTTGTGGTGAGTTCTTCCTAGTCTCAATCTTTTTTTGTGCTGGATGTTGAGAATAGAAGTTGGATTAAATTGTTATTGTGTGGTTGTCTTAGAGCTGCTCCCTAAGCTTGTACATTGCTACCAACATCCACTCAAAAGGCTGGTTTGAGAGGCTGAAGGGCATGGGTGAACCCCCAGTCTGAATGTTTTATGGCAGTATGTGGACACTCACTGAACTTCCATGTAGGCACATGTACCAGTTGTTCTCTCTGCAACAAGGACCAGCTATGTTTCCTCCTTGTACTTTTTTACCCCCAAATGATTGTTTGTGCAGCACTCTCTGTACTTCCAGAATATTTGGAATTGCACAAGTGCATCACTACTGTTCAAGGCACACAGCAAGTCTCTTGTGTCCTCCCACTGATTTTGCTACATTACAGCAAATTCTACCCAGGATATTTTAGGACACTCATTTTGAGTGCATGACTGCCAATTTGAAATGTTGAAGGGATTTGTTAATGCTATATAAATGAACTCACTGTTCATTTATCACTTTCACTGGCAGTAAAAGCAGTGTGTTCAGGTCTCCTTATATGTTGCATTTTAATCAGGAGTCATAAATAATGAGTTTCTGATCTTGTGCAGGATTTGGGTAGCAGTGAACTCAGGAAGGACATCTATATCACTGTGCACATTATCCGAATAGGTAGGTATAATCTTATATTTGTTAGACATATGGTAGCAAAGAAAAGAAAACTGCTTGGGGCTAGCTTTAGGATTTCTTATAATAGCTAGATTTTTGAACAAACTTTTGAAAAAGAAAATGCCTGTTTTTTGTTGGAAAAAGAACTTGGATTTCTCAGCATTCTTTTATGTTATTATCCGGTGTACTGCTAATTGAGTTTAGATGCAGTATTATACTTTATTACAAAACAAAATCAAAGTGTCAAAGATGAGCTGTTTTAAGATGATGGAGTTGTCACTGATGAGTCCATTCTTGTTCTGAAGTGTAATTTCAAGCATTCTTTGAGCATAGAAAAGCTTGTCTGGACATTTAGTGTACCTCACTTGTGTTTAATATCTGGCGTATATCTGTTATTTTTCAGATTAATTTTGTCTTCTCCTTGATTCCTTTAAAAAGGAGGAGAGGTGAAAAAAATTGACAATATTTCATTAAAATTTTAATATCTGATTCTACAGAAAGATAGCAAGTCCTCTAGAAAAAAGTGGAGGAAAATTGTACATTTGTGTTAGGTACTTATTTTAAGAAGTCCTCTGGGCTGTACTGATGTGAAACAATAATCTTTGGATCTGCTTCTCATCTCTTGGATATTGTTTTCTTTGTAAACTGTCTCTAGTTGCATCAGTGCAGTACTAAATATAACTTCTCTTCCTATTTTTGAAAGACGTTTTGGTTTGGAGTGTAGTTGCTCTAACTTGTACTGAGTTCAGAAACAATTTGTTACAAAGTAAACTTTATTTTACAGCATTTTTTTGCTGATTTGATTTTTCATCAAAATACAGTGTTTCGGTTTTTTGGCAAGGTTTTAGAAAAGATATGGTAAATTCTGATGTAAGTATAGTTAGAAGGATAAATGTTTTTAAAATATTAAATAAGAGAGTTTTTACAGTTGTATAACTTTCAAATATATTCACAGCCAAGTTTAAATGTGAACCACTGAAATACTAAAAGTTAAAACAGTTAAAAACTAAAAAATAAAAAAAAAAGTTAAAACAACATTTATCTGCTTTGTGGTGTAAAAATGAACAATTACTCTTCAAGCTGCTGTGATGCATAGGGATATTTTGAGGAAACATTGCCCTGCAGCAACTGCAGCCATAGGTTTATTTTGTCAGAAATTAAGACTTGGTGGGAAAGATGCATAACTAGTGCACAATTGAATAAAATTACTAGAAAGAGGGCAGTTTCAAATGCCATGAACACAACAAAAATATTGATAAATTGTATTTAAATCAAATAGGAAAAGCTAGAAAAAATATTTTGTTTCAAATCTCTTTCCCTTGACTGCCTTCTTTCTTTCCTTACCATGAATTGTTCTGCCCTTTGTCATCTTCTCTCCTCATGTTTCATCTCTTCTTCTTTATTTTTCTGCAACTGATCAATTATTGCCTTGCTTTCCAGTTGCCTATAAGGTAACAGCATTTGAATACCAAATTGTATGGTTCAGTTCTAACACCTCTCACATAAATTATGGGTAGCAACAGCCACAGTAAAATAATTCTTACCAGACAGCCAATGTTGAACACTCTGTCATGTCTGAACTCTTAATTTGATTTGATAGTGTCATGAGGATTCTGTGACTGGGTATTACAAAGTGGTGTTCATTGGGTGAGGGTCATGAGGGGATGAGCAGAACCTCTGGTCTGAGACCTTTCAAAATTACCACATACCTAGTGGACTTGCTGTACCATTTTCCTATCTGAAGGTAGTATAAAGATGGACCAGGTTCCCAATGAGAGTATACTTGGCATTTTCTGAGCTGGATTGCTTCCTTGCCTCCCTTCTGTGGTTTGGAGCGACACAGTTCCATGGATTATACATCAAATATGTATTTTTTGTTTGGCAGGACGAATGGGAGCTGGAGAAAAGAAAAATGCCTGCAATGTACAATACAGACGGCCCTTTGGCTGTGCAGTCCTGAGTATTGCAGATTTGCTGGCAGGAGATTCAAAGGATGACCTTGTCTTAAAAGTCTACATGTAAGAAATGTTTTCTTTCTTAGTTTTTGAAAGCACCTTAGAGTAATTTTGCATCAGAATCAGTGGTGTTAAATGCAGTGTGAGTAAATAGCTCTCGCTCCTTTCTTTTTCCAAAACACCCAGTAACTGTGTTTTTTGGCTTTTTTTTTATCACAGTGTGGAAATTTTGGCTAGTTCTACAGGTGTGTTTGTGAAGTGTGATAGTATTAAAGGCTACATCCTGTTAGGTATTTGTGTACATATTGGCATTTTTCAAATTATTCTGGAGCTCTCTTATTTGGGCAATGTAAAGTGCTTTTAGGACTAATTTAAGTTCTTTGTGCTGCCAAGGCATCTAGTGGAAGTACTTTGTAGCTACAGAAAAAAAAGCAGGCAAAGTATTCTTTTGTGAAATGAAGCAACTATATAATGGGAAAACCAAAAAATATATAAGACAGTGCTGGAGAATAAAAAATTTAAAGTAGGTTTAAAAATGAATGCTTGATTAGATAGTGGATTTTGGCTGATAGCAATTGGAATAAAGTTCAGTTTTCTAGTAGGAACTCAATGCATGGTGATTTCCTGCTGATCTTGGACATTATAGTAAGAACTGTTTTGTGGAGTGGTCTAATCTAACTACATATACCTGGGGCATGTATTGTCTTGTGTATGAGAAAGTTCTGCCCTTCCCGGGGTAGCTCAAATCTTGAAGGCATGGTGTCTTTCCTCTGGCTCCATCTGTGGTGAATTAGAACTGCTGGAATCAGTGCTGCAGAACAGCAGCTTGGTGTAACAGGGGACAAGTGGGCTGCCTCTCATTTAGACTCCTAGAACATTAAAGTCAGATAAATGGTCACTCTTAGTTAACAAATTGTTAAGTTTGTCTACCTATTATATTTTGGTTTTTTTAAAAATTTGCCTGTTTGTTTTAAGATAACAAAAACAATTGAAGAAAAATTATCACTAGAAATCAGATTTAATGCTAAGGCTAGCTCAAGTCTAAACTTTGAAAAATGATCATTAGAACATAGTCAGGTTTTCCTTGTGGAAAAACAGCTATTTTATAAATGTATACTGAAATACAATTTACTCTTTCTGTTACCTCCTGGAGATAACAACCTTTTAAAGTAACTTTGAAGTGTACAGCACAGATTTTTCTGTTTACTAAGACCAACTCTGAGTCCTGTGTCTTCTTTGGAGTGTCACAAGATAGATTTCTGTGTGGGTTAGCCCTGAAGGATAGATCTATACAGAAATGTACTTGGTCATGGCTGAGTTCCTCAGCATAATTTTTCCTATCTTTCTCCAATCCTTTGCTGCACAAAGCAGGTATTTCATGGCACCTCTCTCAGATGGTAAGGGCACTCTTTCCATTGATACAGGCAGTTTCATGGGGCTTTGTTAGCTCCCAAACATTGTGTTACTCTATTGTGTTATTTGTTTCATGAGCTAAAGAGGATTTTTTTAGGGCTATGTTGTGAAGTTGTTCTGTTAAATTTGTGTTCCCATTTCATAATTAAGAAAGTTGTAATTTTGCTAGGTGCAACACAGAGAGTGACTGGTATCAGATCCATGAAAATATCATTAAGAAGCTGAATGCACGTTACAACTTGACAGGTTCCAATGCAGGTGAGTAATTTGCAACCTTTCTGTTTGCATTCTTAGGGGTTTCTTAGTTTGCAAATGAAGTGGCTCTATTGTAGAAAGACTAACATCTATGAAAGAACTATTTTTGCACATAGAGAAAAATAATCAGATGAAGATGTACAATACTGCTGTTCATGTGCACATATAAAAATAAACCACTGAATGAATTTTCTTCAAGGAGCTGTATAATGAACTTTTGTTCTGTGGTGAGGAGCTACAGTTTTCTGGAGTTCAGTTCTGGAGCTGATCAAATTATTGATCCATATTGCTTGACATTTCTGCTTCACATTTTCATCGGGAGTATAAAATTTGCCATGGACATGATTGCCGTGCTCTAGGAATGGAATTCCCAGGTGTAGTACTCACTGAAAAGAAAACCACGAGCCACTCTCCTGCCCCCTCTGGTGGGAGATAGGAAAGGCGGAGAACCTGAGGTGATATAAAAACAATTTACTGGGGAGAGCAATGAGATAAGAAAAAGAAACAGAAACAGCAGTAATATTACTAACAAAAGTGTACAAAAGAGAGTGATTCACATGCAAATGCTCACAGAGGGCCTGGGCAACAATCAACAGTGGTGGATGAGTTTCCTCTCTTTCCAGGCTTTCTCTGACCTGAAGCCACCCCTCTCCTTCCTGGAAGCCAGAGTTCCTTACTTCCACACCATCGATCATGTAGCTGGTGTAGAATAGCAACCTAGACATGCCCACATGCCTCCAGACCTCACCCCTCATTGGCCAAAACCAGAACTATTATATATTACACTTCAGAAAAAAATGAATGTACATCTGCATTCCTACTGGTAGCTTTGCATTCCAGCTTAGCAAGATGCAGAGTGGTAATTTAAGAACTTATCAATAGTCCTCCACGGTCAGCTGTATGTGACTGGAGCTGTCTAAAATAAATTTATGTGTAAGATTTAAGGAATGGGACACAACTGGCCTTTGTTATTATGAGATGGTGGTTTGGCTCACAGGAGATGATGAATTTGGGGGTTTCTTTGTTTTCTTTTTTTAATATCAACTTGCTAACTTGTTCTGAATTATGTCATTCAAAAGGGGGGTCAAACTTGAAATGAAACCTGAAATGGAGGCTTACGAGTCTATTGTCCCTGTATTCAAATGTTTGTTTTCCCCATGAACAGTCAATTAGTTTAAACATGACCATAGAAGAATCTCATTTTCGAGGTTCCCGTATATTGTATTTGTAATGGCTTTCATGTAGTAGACTTGATGCTTCTTTAACTAACTATATTGTACATTACAGACTTCTTTAACTTGATTTCAACCATAACATTTATCTTGAAAATATGTTTTACCATCTTCAGTCCATGATCAAGAAGCACATCAAGTTCATTTATCAAGGCTGAAGTTATATATTTAATAATTTCTAATTTGATTATTTTCTCTAGCCACATATATACATATATTTAAGGTTTAGAATATCATGGATCTTATTGGACAATGAGTATAAAAATAATGTACTGAAAATAGAAGGGTACATTACTGAGTATATTTAATGTTTGACTTCTTAAATATGTTAATCATATTCATCAAGAAAAAACTTATTCTTGGTCATTCTGACTGTCCACACGATATGTGCTTACTCTGTGATACATTGCTAATTCTATTCTTCTCTCATGAAATAAGAGTTCAAGTTAAATGTGTAGTTCTTAGAAGACATTGGATAAATTTGAATACTCTTAATTATGTGACTATTCAACATGAAAGATGTGGCACTTGAATTTCTTTACATGTTGCAGGAGGCTGGAAACTAAAGGTAGCAAATGGAAGATTAGTTACATTTTGAAAATGATTCTCAGGGTAAGGGAGGCAAAGCGGAAAGAGCAGCACAGAATTGCAGTAGTGGATGTGGAAGGTGGAGAGAGAAAGAGGAAGTGAGCAGTAATTCCACTTGGAGTACTGAGCAAGTGAAAGATAAACTATGGAAGGTTATTTATATCACACACGTTAAATTCATTCTCCTATGACTCCTTAGCAGCCTGAAAAAGTACTTGCAAGGTTTTAGCAATATGTTTAGATACTTCTGCTGACACCTCATGGAAAATATTGTTGTTACACTACTTTTTATTTTTCATTTGCTGTCTTTTTTCTGTGATAGTGTTCTGTGGCTGGCTCTGAAGCCTCATTAGCTTTGGCTGCCACCTTGTTGTTGTCAAAAAAGGATAACACCTTGCATTACAGGAGAAAGAGGTCTTTTGTCTCCCTTAGGAACTGTTGTAGGTATGAGCCAGATGTAGGAAAACTTGATTTTTTGTTTATATCGCACTTGCCCTTTTCAAATCACCTTGAATTCTTAGGAAAGACTAAGAAAGGAAGCACAGTAAAAACAACAGCCAAGGTGCTTCAGCCTATTGTCTGTTCTCTTAGCTTGTTCCCTCTGCATATTCCTGTACAGTTTCTTTCAAGTCAGGAGATTTTATACGCTTTAGTTCCCACAAATTATTGTGTCCTTCTGCTAAAACAGTTTATCAGATATTTCATAATATTTTTCAGGAAAAAAAAATCTTCCCATTTTCGTGACAATCTGAAAAGGAACTCAAAATATTGAGTGTCTTGCATGAAAAATGCATAGTGACAGACTATAGCATTTGTATTTGCTACTCAACTCTCCCATCTCCAAAAACCTACTTTTTCTGCTTCAACTCATGACACTTTTTAAGTACAGAATCCCCTTGCATCTTATTCTCAGCTCGTGTCTAAAAAGGACCAAATAAAGGCAAATGACTGTCGCTTCTTTATAAAGCCCAAAAAGGAGTAGGGGACAGATGTTCATCCCCTTTCCACTTCTCAGTGTTTCAGGAATGGAAGGAAGGACATACTCTCATGGATAATTTAGTATCCTCTGCTGAACTGGAATGTGTTTTCTCTATGAATTTCCAATCTAACAGAGTGAAATAGCAGGTAGTGAATGCAATTCCCATTCACCACTGGTCTTTGCAGCTGGTGTGACATATCACATTACTGGGAAGCACCTGGTTGCCTGATTTGAGAGATCAGTATTGCAAAGGCCAAATTGTACAACCTTTGCTGCATTTAGTAGCATTGTTGTTTCTTACACTGGGTTTCTGGTATTTGTGGAATGTCATTATTACATAAAACCAGGTTTCAGTAATATCTGGAGGAGAGCTGGCTGTAAAATCTATCTTTTGAATAATATTTTTTCTTTCAATTAGAAGCTGGTTACTTTGTTACAAAATGCAAAAAGCAGCGGGAAAACTAATATTCCTGCATAGACATCACACTTAATTACATCAATTTTATGAGGAAAATAGCACATTGCTATTTTTGTATCTGTAGAACCAGAGATCTGATTTGGAAAAGGATTTTCAGTCAGTCTTGCATGTCCCATATGAGCATGCTAATTGCTTGGCTTCTCCAACTTCCCTGCAGCAACTCTTCAACTTTGTATATGATCTGAAAATATTCATGATACCATGGGGAAAGTGGAAGTGGCTCTAAAGGCTTCTGAGTAGCGACTAATTTTCTTAAGTGTGATCTATATTCATGTCCTCTTACCAAATCTTACAGAGGAGAGATTTAAGCCTGTATCTCATGATATATATGAATGTTCTCCTCAGTGAGTTACCTGATTAAAATCATATTTAAATATCGATGGAATGCACTACAGATTTCTTTTTCTTCACATTCCTATGAAAAGAAAGACTGAATTACTTACTATTAAGGGGATTCAAGACATTCTGTTTTGCTCTGCTTTTCCCTTTAGGCTCTTAACAATCTCAAATGTAAGCTTTTCTTTAAATGCCAATTAGGACTTCCTTATAACAAATCTTGAAAAGCTGCTTGTGCCTGATGCAATAATTCTTGGGACCTGAGAAGGGGATACATGTGCTTTTCAGTTGTGACAACAAAGGAGGTAAAAATCCTTTCATATCCCGTAGAGATTAAATTACTGATGTAAGAAATTATAAACACATCTTGCTGCTCTGTACCTTTGAAGTTGTGTAGAGTCCATGATAATAGCTAATGTAGTGGGAAAGTCTTTCCCTGTGCCATTATCTTGGAACGTTCTGATGAACTAGACAGGAGTGATGTAACCTAATTGCATTTTTACTGAATGCAGTGCGGTGTATTCTGTGGTAGCAATGCCAAACTTACTTTTCAACTCCATTGTAAGCACTGTTAATTATACATTAACTTTAATTTATGTGAGTGCTTGAAATGAGAATGCCCTGATTGAAGCATGGAGGATTTGAAGCCCATGTGTTGATAGATGTTTGCCAACAATACCATCATGAGGAAAGAAAATCTGTCATCTTAAGGAGGAAAGTTAGTCTTCACATCATACAGTGCTTTAGGCTGGAAGGGTCCTCAGGAAGTTATGTGGTC
This sequence comes from Toxostoma redivivum, assembly GCA_013397375.1. Classification (NCBI taxonomy): domain Eukaryota; kingdom Metazoa; phylum Chordata; class Aves; order Passeriformes; family Mimidae; genus Toxostoma; species Toxostoma redivivum. The sequence continues at coordinate 113,737 of VXBI01014665.1, read as the reverse complement.
CAACATCAGCAGAAACAGGAACCTACCTCAAAGTGAGATTGAACTTCTTTGAAGTCCAGTGAGGTCGCTCATTCAAATAATTTTAATTTAACCAATCTTAAGTAAGTTTCATAGAGCATCCTTCTGTTTAGGGAACTATTTTTACCTCATATGTGGGACTTTTTTCTGCAGTATGCCTGTCAGTTGCCACTAAGTCTCAGTCTGGCTCAGTGGTTGTATAAGGCTTGGTCAGAAAAGACATAATGTAGACCAACCCACTGCATGAACTCATCTGACAAGATATAAGTTCTGGGACAAGTATGACAATGGAGAGAGTTGGTTAGAAAAAGTGATATGTGCTTTGGGGCTTTCTCGTGTCTGCTTACCTGCATTCAGCAGTCCCTTGGCACTCTGATGATATAATTTCTTCATGGTTACTGTCAATCTGTTGATTGACATTATTTACCTTGCAGGGGAGAAATTGCAGAGGCCCCTTAATCAAGGAGCATTGTTCTTTCGCACTTGTCAAGTGAAAAGCTACAAGAGATCAAATGCAGCAGGGAATTGGTAGCTCAGTATAAATTTACAATATTTCTAGGAACAGAGCTCTGGTAACTTAAAGTATTTTCTAGATACCAGAAGTAATGTGACTGTATTTGCATGACACTATCCCAGCAGTTCACAGAATTACCACAGAGTTCTTGCAGTGAGAGATTTTTCCCGTAAATCCAGAAATCTCAGATGGGAAACTAAATGTGCATTCCCTGCTAGAAATGGCTGTGAGTTTTAACCAAAAAGAAAGCATAGTGAAAAATTTATAGTGAAAAATTGACTGGAGCAATGACTGGGGAACAATGAGGAGGAATGATAGCAGGAGCAGTAACATGGACTTCACAGAAAAGGTAAAACCAAATGAAGTACACAACTTTTAGGTAAGTCCTGGGCATATAATTAATCACAGAAAACATTTCTTGTGTTTGTGTTTTATCAAGAAGGTTCTCAGGTGTCAGCATTGCTTCAAAATGTCTTTTTTATCTTCACATGACTAACATTTAAACAGCAAGTACATTTGCTTAGTTTCTCTAGTTCTAAGACAATTAATAAATCTGTCATTTTAAATCTTTGTTTTGTGACAAGGAGCTTATGTGTATTCCAGTTTGACGTGTTTAAGAATTAGTTGTCACTGAAGGCTGCTGTTTAAAATACATTTCGAATAAGAAGACTGCTCATATGTGCTTCACTAAGTATACAGTGAATCAAGGCATTTTTTTGTTCTCAAAAAATGCTAAAGCCAAAAGATTACACATATAAAGAATTTTGCACATAAGTGTTGTTCCAAAATAATTTGGCCTTGAAGAGATAAGGGTGTAATAGAGTTAAATTCATGTTCTTCTCTTCAGTGAAATATTTGTTTTTAGAGAAGAATGAAAAATATACCATTGGGTACTGTCAGGGAAATCTTCTATTCAGTAGAAACTATGATTTGTCATTCAAGTCAGTACTGTAATAATAGAATCATAGAATCATTTAAGCTGGAAAAGACCTTTAAGATCGTGGAGTCCAACCATTAACCCAGTGCTGCCAAGTAGGTCTTTTAAATATCTCCAGGGATAGTGACCGAAGAACTTCTCTGGGCAGCCTTTTCCAATGCAGTTTCCTCTTATTACTTGTAACTTGAGAGTAAGATGGACCCCCACCTCACTGCAACCTCCTGTCTGGTAGTTATAGAGAGCTCCCCTCAGCTTCCTTTCCTCCAGATAAACAACCCCAGCTCCCTCTCATAAAAATTGTGCTCCAGACCCTTCACCAACTCTGTTGCCCTTCTCTGGACATGTTCCAGCACCTCAGTTTCCTTCCTGTAGTAAAGAATGCAGAATCTGAGGTGTAGCCTCACCAATGCTGAGGACAGGGGAGCAGTCACTGCCCAGCTCCTGCTGGACACACTATTGCTGTACATGATTCAAGTGGCACTCCATTTAAACCCAGAAATTCCTAGCTAAGGCTGCATAATAAGAATAGCTGGTTCATATTTATATCTTGGAGTTATGTTTTTCTAAGTCTTTTCCAAAAATTTGTTCTACTTGTTGGATAGTGTTGACTTATTCACAAGTTCTTTACATTTGTTACCTAGGTTCTTATGTTGGGAATTTGATTTTTAACATTTTGTTCAGGTACCTATTAAACATCTGTTTCCTTTGAAATAGGACACATAGGTGGAATGCAAATAGCTAAATTTCTAATACAATTCTGTTTGCATGAAAAGCTACACTTCATGAAGGAGAAAATAAGTATTTCCTTGGAACCTTTTTTCTGTTATTTGCACAAGAAGCTATATAAACCACTTATAATTGCAGAATTGTGTATTTTGCATACTCTGTAATATTCTAGCTAACTATCCAGTTTGTAAAAACGTAATTTTAAAAAAATTTGTGCCAGATGGTTCACCTTTGCAATATAATATTGTAATGTGCAAATGGGTGCTAACATGCCCAGTGACTTGTTAATAGAAAAGGACAGCAGTGGGCTTGCTACGGCAAGAACTGGAGACAGTATTTCTGAAATCTTTATTGTCTTTATATGGTAGACTAGATGCTTACAGTAGTAGTTTAGCCTTTTGGTCCTTTATCCTTCATCCTATGGTAAGGCTGGCAAGAAATACTTGGGGTTCCATCACCCACCCTGTAAAGAAATTCCAAGCCAGTTTTCCTATGACAGTTAAATGTCATTTGCATTTAAGTGTTTCTGTTCCATTTGAAGAAAAGCATCCCTACTTTATATACTTGCAGGCATTTCTGACAAAAGTCTTGGGTACAAGAGCTCCAAGAAAGCTGTCAAAATGTTGCAATGGCATTCATGCATTCTTTTTTTACTGAGCTAAACCCCAGAATTTAAAGCTGAGGAAAAGAGGAGTTCAGAGTTTCCTTTGATAATTCAAATTAATCAGAATGAAGTCTTCAAAAAGGCCATCAAGGACTTGAATCTACCTCTCCTTTTTTTATCTCAATTCCCAGACTGTAATTTGTGGGATTTTTTACGTAAAGTTTTCTGTGGCCAAGATTTATACAGCTGTTTGTCCCAGATCATAATAAATCAGTAAACCATTCATTTGTGCAAATCTATTGGTTTTACCTTGAATTTTTTACCTTTGCACTTAAAACACTCTACTGGAAATGGGGACTACCAGTAAGCCCTCAGAGTGCTTTTAACACCTTTAGGCAGCTTTATCTGGACAGATGCATTATTTTATTACTTTTCTTAAAATACAAACAGTTCTGAATAACATTCTGTCTGAGGTTTGTTGTTTTTTTTTTCTTCTATCAGTTTCCTGAGCAGCTGCTAGGCATTTTCTTCTTAATATGATCTCTAAGATTGTCTGCTGCCAGTAAATAGAAGCTGAATGTAAATTCTTTCCCCTCCCCCCAGGAGCTCAAATGCAAATAAAGGGTCTATAAGCATAATGAACAGATGCCTTTTGTCATAACTAAGTGCAGAAATCAATAATGCAGTACAAAAGCTGTTTGAAGGTAAAATGACAAATCTAACAAAAATCTGGGATGCTTATTCAGCAGCTTGACAATTTTCTGTATTCTCTTTCATCTGAATGATAAAAATAATCTGTCTTTTGAAATTTAGTACAAGTTAATAGTAAGAAATTTCATGTGCTTGCAAAATAAATAAAAGCATATATATTTGCAGATATTGTAGTAGTGGTTTCAAAACTGGGATAAATAAAGAATAATAGCTAACACAAGAGGTTTTAATTATCACTGGGGCAGTAATTGATTTTTTTTCTGAGGGGACAAAGCTAGACTACATATCTTATTAAAGAAAATGTGCCAGTCCTTCAGAGACTAGATAATCATTTGCATTATGTTTTAGCTCCTAATGTTCTAGAAATGGAAAATGTACAGTTATGAAGTTTTTGATGGCTCTTAGTTGTCGTAGATGGTGTATGGTCCTATCAACATCATATGCAGTATGTGGTGGCATGTTAAAAATCTCTGTTTTGCTTTGTTTGTGAACAGCTGTCCCATCACAAAATGTTCTAATTTTTTTCTAAAGCTAATAATTTTGCTGTGTGCCATCCCTCTGCTGTTGGCAGGGATGCAGCCCATTAGATCAGGTTGCCCTGGCCTAAAACACTTCTGGGAATGGGACATCCACAATTTCTTTAGGCATCTTTTTTCGGTGACTTACCGCCCTCATCAAAAGGAATTTCTTCCTAACATTTAGTGTAAATATTTTCTCTTTTAGTTTGAGGGTGATGTATTTCGGTGTGTGAGTTGCTCTTCAATCTGTGTTTTGCAATGTGCCTGAGGGAGTCCCTCTTAAGCTGAATCTGCACCCTTCTAAAAGTCTGAATGTAACGTGTCAGTATGTTTGAAATTATGTTGGTTAACACTTACTGATATTCCCGTAGCTCAATTTATAATAAGCTTACAAACTGTTGGGCCTTGTAAAATGTGAATTATTATATCTTTTTAAAGTACCTCTTCCCTATGATTTTTATTATATTTGCATGATTCCTCAGTCATGATGATTGTCTACTTTCTTTACCAAATGTATTGCATTTTTATGAACCCATGAATATGGGATTGCTGTGGCTTGCAACTGGCCACAGGCTTTTTGTTTAGCTGACAACAAGGCCCTCTTTATTTATCTCGCTTTGGCTGGCTGGACTTGTCTTACCCTGTTCTGACTTGAAAAAGCATACATTTAATGACAAAATAATAAATTTTATCTGCCTTATTTATAGCTCTTGCTTAGTTTTGTGCAGTTGTGTAGTGTAACCCACCCTGATATATATGCTTTGTATTTAATAAATAGCTAAAACATGTAGTTACTCAATGTAGGATTAACTATCTATAACCCTAGACTAAAATGGAACAAGAAGAGTAAAGACATGTGACCATAACTGGCACCTTGAAAGTACTGACGTAGGATGATACTAGAGGCCTGTGAACAGCTCACCAGTGGCCAGTTATTGGTCATCAAGTAGTGTGATCTTGGCAGCAGAATGAAACCAGTCCTTGGGAAAACCCTTTGATATACAGTATGTTCCTTTTACATCTCAACATCTTGAATGCACTAAATCATTGGGAATTCAGGCAACCTGTTCTGTAACGTGGGTATGACACCTCAGTAAGAGTATGCTTCTTTCTTATGATTTTATTTCTTTAATGGAGGATAGCCTGGGTGCCTTGAAAAATTAATGAAGCTTTGACAGGGCAATCTGATTGCTTACCTGGTAATTGTGTTCTTTTCATTGATTATGTAAAGTCTGTGTGCTCCCAACTTTAGCATTTTTACTGGATTTATCAGTTCTACTTTCCTTCTTGTCAATTCCCTTTTGTTTGGCAACTGGGTCCTCAGTAGCAAAACTGTTAACTTGAGGACTTGGTTTTTGGAGATCCATCAAATTTCCTTCCCTATGCATTCTTGCTTTGTTTCCATTCTGGTTGACTTTCACTCTTTCCTATTTACTGGCATCTTTACACCATATAGCATTTTTAAGCAACTTTGCTATCTGTAATCCAATGTTCTTCATTTTTCTGAAAAGTTGAGGAATGCGTGCCTTTTATATTCCAAATACATAGTTAAAACTATAGGTAAAATGACTAATCTATGCTTCAAGAGTGTTCACTAAGACTTTTTTATGCTTTTGGATATATAAAGATGACTTTATTTTCTAACAATGAATGCCATGAATTACAGAGCTCCACATCTTTCTTGCCTTGCATGAGCAAGTACTTCAAATTTTTGACAGATAGCTTTTGTCTCAAGTTAAAACTGTTTAGCCATTGATGAGATTTTTCTTGACATCTGATTTTAGAATTAAATAAAATTCTTCAAGGAAATCTGTGAAATTTGTACTGAAAGAAAATTTGATTTGGGGTCTTCAACCTTTGTTTAGAAAACACAATAACTTTACACCAGGTGGTGTACAATATCTAATTAGTGCTGTTGTGGTAGATGTGATCTGTAACAATAGCAAATGGATTTTTCACGTTTCCAAGGAAACAGTGCAATAAGGGCATATGAGGGCATGATTATACATGTGTATGTATAACAATTTCTTAAAATATAAAAGCAGCAAGATTGGGGGTGGGCTAAATATCCATATTTATAAGGGAGCTATACCCAGCGTAACTCTTCCCATACAGCAATGAAAAGCCTTTCACCTGCTCTAAGAGAGCCTGAATTTTGCTTGTATGACTTTGTACCAAGCTTCTGTATCATCCACTAGCCACTGTATGGTTTGTTTTCTCACCTGCCCAAATAATAATTGTCACTACTTCCTAAAGGTTGTTCACTGTATAACCATAGAACAAATTCCCCATCAAAAATAATTAATATCCATGGCATTAAATACAGTCCTTAAAATGGAAAAGAATTCACTGAATGCTTTTCCATGTAAGATTTGTTTATGTACCCAGTTGGAGATGTGTAGGCGAGCTGTTTTTCATGAGAAGGAAAGTTTGGTCAGAGTATCACGTTCTCTGGAGTTGCCAAAATAAGAAAATGTAAGTGTAGGTAAGAGGAAAAATATAAAAGTTGTCATGGTAATTAGATATCTGATCTGTGGGAGCCTGGACTGGCAGTACATAGTACAGAGTTTTGAGCCCTGATTTTAGGAACTTGCCAGACTTCAAGTAAATTTATTCAGTTAAACAGTAACGTGGTTGTAGGGAAAATTTCTTTCAAAGCAGAAAGGACTGATGACCTTGTTGTTTAGTCTGTGTTGTACATGTTATTTGCTTCAGCTTAATCTCAAATTCGTTATGAGTCGTCTTCTAAGTTGTCTGTTTATCTCCAGTTGTTGAGTGTATACAAAGAGTCTGCTTTTATCTTCTCCTTGATCTGTATGTTGACACGTGATACGCTGTAGTAATGCTGAAGGTCAGGCAAGATTAATCTTCACAAGCTGTATCGTTCTGACACTTTCCTCAGTGATTATATTTGAAATAACCTAAAGGCATGCCTGTTGCTTTTGTTAATCTCAGCTGGAATGAAGTATTCTCTTAGCAATTTATTCATATACTGCAGATGTAGTAGAAGTTATGCTTCTTCAGCTCTAGAGGAATAAAAACTGGAAAATTATTATATGGCCACCCTTGCGTTCTGCATGTCTTCTAGCAAACATAAGAAAGAGTGTGATTAAATGAACGTTGAAAAAAAAGTAGTTTCAGACATTATGAAATTACTGTTTCTAAGAATACTGATTATGCTACATTAGCTTACGAGAATTTTTTCTTCAGATTTCGGATGAATAAATTTTATAACATTGTATTGGGTGATATTAAGTGATACATTGTGATGAGACTTCTGTGTTTCACCCATAGCTCAGGATCATTGTATGTGCACTTCTTGCATGTCAATAAAGGCGGGGTTGTGTTGAAAGAAGTGAAAAATTGAAATGGTAGCAAATACTCTGATTGAAATTTCTCCAAGTTGACCTCTTTCTAGTTCTCTTTTTAGTTAAAACATTAGTCTGTCCCTACTGGGATAATTTTCATACATGTCATTGGGGTTCAGTTACACAGCTGTAAGAATTTGCTAATGCTTTTTCATGGGGATTTGTTTTCAAGTCTTTACTGATTTTTTTGGATGTTGACACCCTTCACAAATACACTTAAAAATTAAAGTGGGTTGGTTTGTTATTACTAAACTTCCTCTGAAATTTCTGTTCTCAAGAATGCATATATACTTGCAAATATATAATTTTTTAAAATACTGATAATAATCTGTTTGAATGTCTCATTTTTCATTGTTTTTCTCTTCATTTTCAGGTCTGGCAGTTTCTCTTCAGTTGCTTCATGGAGACATAGAGCAAATTAGGAGAGAGTATACATCCAGATTTACCCATGGAGTATCCATAACGAGGAAACTAGGTTTTTCCAATATTATAATGCCTGGTAAGTTAAAGAGAAAACTCTCCTAATAGGCAGTAAAGTAAAGAACTTATGAGAAATTACTTGATTTTCAGCTGTTTTTCAAATTAATACTGTATTCTGAAGCTTCTTAAGCTGTTCCTGGGACTTTTACATTACCATTTTTTTTTCATAAAGATAGAGGAAAACTTTGTCCCAGTGCTCCCATTACATTATATTGTATAGTTACCATTCTAGTGCCAAAAAGCATATGGCTATAGGAGCCTTTTTTGAGAGATGGAACCTCACTTTATAGAAATTAATAAGACTGAATGCAAGACTGCTGAGCCATATGCAGGTAAAAAGATAACCAGCAGAACATTTTGTTCATAGGAGCTGGTAGCTTTCTAAATAAAGACTCACAGAATTTCACTGGTACTGTACAGCTTCTCTTTTCATGAGATTTGTGTCTCCAATACTGGAAATTATGGGAATGGATAATAATATAGATGTAGAGACTTCATTTTGCTTATATTATGTGACAAAATATGCAAGTACTTAAGCTAATGCTAAGGAAGGTGGGAAGATTGTGTCAGTGTGAATGTGAAGAAGCAACTATAGAAAGAAGATCATAGAACAATTTATAGCTTCATCACTGAAGTGAAATTTTTAAAAAGTTTAATGGGTTGCTGGAAATTAGGAAGCAAATGTCTCTTTAAAGGAAAAGCATACTTTCAAGCACATCAATTTGGCATGATTATGGTGTTATGTTGTTGCTGAGAAATGTTGCAGGGAGGAGCTCACATCTTACTTTCAGCTGAGTCCACGCATACATTCTTGACTTTCTCAAATGTAAATCATTCTCATGACTTTCAGATTTTTAGTAGAGACTATCTTCATATAAAGATCTGTCTTTGCATTCCTGTGAACCTAAATGAGAAGTAAACTCAGGTTCTGAGTTTTAAAAGGTTCTGAGGCAAGAATAAATAAACTTTCATACTTCACTAATCGAGGAGGTCTCAAACAGGCATTCAGAACTCAGTAATGAGGCTCAGCTTTAGCTGTGGGCATGTATTTCTCTTGAACTTCTGTCTGAAACTTGACAACTGAGAATTCACTCTTGTGTGCTTACTGCCAATTAAACATCTGTCCTTCTGTATCCCTGATCAGCACTACTGGTCACTTGAAACATGCACAAAACACACGTCAATAAAACAATTTCAGCACTACAACAAAAATGGTATGACTGCAGTATTTAGAATAATAAACTGCATAAGTCAGGTGCTATTTAATTTGAAGTTATTTTATATATATACCCCTAGTGGAAGCAATTCAATTGAAATTTTATGGCTTATTAACTAGGCTTTATTTGTTGTCTTATTGTTGGATTTGAAATTTGAATCAAATGGGTGTTGAAGATAGTCTGGCACATAGCAGTGAAAACAGTTTTACTGAGCACACTGTAACTCCCATTAGGAATAATTTCTCCAGTTATCTATGATTTAGTGACTTGCTGCTCTGTGTTATCAAATTGCTAAGTTCTATAAATAGATCTCTTATCCCCTCATTTTCCAGTTGAGATATAATGTGATGTACTAAACTGCAAAAAACATATTATAGTAGAGTACAGTGTAATCAGCTGCTGGAGGAGTTTCTTGACTCAGTTTCTGAGTATTATGCAGGTTTACTTTGTCAATGTTTTAGTTAAAAAATAATATATGGGTTCTGGTATATTGCTTTCTCAGTCCAATTGTATGCATGCATCAGTTTAAACACTGTAAAAGTTCCATGTTTACTAGCATAGAGGGGATTTCTCCTAAACAGAAACAATAATCTAAATCTTGCAATGATGAGTTTCAAGGACTGACCAGAGCAGTGTGCCCTAGGCTCTGAAATGCCCTCAGCAACCTAGCCTTTGAAATGCTTTTTTATTGTAAAGCTCCCCTTTCATTTTATTTCTCTTCTGGTGTTTGTTTTATTTTTTGCATATAAATTAGAGAACTTCATCTTTTGCCACTAGAAATGGTCATTAATTAGATCTTATTTTATATTTTTGTTGAAAGGGTGTTGCTGTGGCTAATTAGCACTTAGGTTAGTGTTGTGAATAAGACCCTCTTGAATTATTCAATAAGAAATGCCTCATGCTGCTAAACTGCAGTATCTCTCTTAAAAATGCCATATTTTAAGTCTCTCTCCTATTCTGGTGTATTTAAACTCTCTCTGACCTTCTTTTTTTGTCATATGAATCCTTTTCTCTGTGGAGGTTTTGCTGTGAAAAGTAACTGGGATCAGCATACGTGCCAAACTGGAATTGACAATAATAATGCATCTTTTTACAGAGTAATTATTTTTGTGTCACTGCAGCTTGACAGGCTGAAGCCACAAAATAGACTATCCAGGACCCTTGGATTTTCTTAATGAAGAACTGCAAGTGGTTTAGGAAATGAAGTAGGTGGCTGGAAAAAGAGTAGGTGGGCTATGATGCAAAAGGGCTGTGAAACAGGTAACTCACTTTATTCTCGCCAACAAAAGAAGGACAGGCAGTGAAAGTGTCAACTTGTGAATATAATCAATATGCATTTTCTAGGTTTGACCAGGATTTTAAGGCAGACTGGTAAAATCTATTCCAGCATTCTAGTGTGGTTGGCAGCAGATATACAGCCAATATTCTCAGGAAGCTTTGTACAGCATTGAGCAACTGTGCTTGCACACTGGATTTCTGTGTTCACCATTTCCAGACAAGCACATCATTACTTAGTATATAAAATTTAGCTTTTGATATTTACAAATGTAGTATATTTTTGAGGAGCATTCTAAGTTAAATTTACATACATAACAGGTAATGAAATAATAAAGCCCTTTTTCTATGCATACTCTTACTAGCTTTTTTGCTATTTTATGTAGTTCAGTATTATGGAATCTCTTTCCAAATTTGACTTACAGCACCTGTATCAGTGCATGCCTTCAGTGCTGTTCATGCTCACGTGTTATAAATATGCATGTGCATGTTCTTTGGTACCATTGTGGAAAATATCTAATTCTGTAAATAAGCCTGATCACTAATATGTGTTGTCTGGAGTTTTTAGAATTGGAATAAACCCTAGCACAGCTGTTTGTCTGAATGAGGACTTAACTGGCTTTGCTAGATGCCCACTCTGCCTCTTAGTTGTAAACAGACTAAACTCTTGTGTGCTAAGCATACGTATAGGTGCACATCTTTCTTTGTTGTGCATTCCAGATCAGAACTGCATCTGCTTTACTTCATTTAAGCTATACTATTCTTTACTATGCTAAGTCTATTATTGGTAGTTTACTGGTGGTTGTTGTCTTAACTATTTGGTACATTCAAAGACAAAATCCATTCAATGTGAGACACTAGCACATACAGTAATCTCATCGTCTTCCTTTAGAACACTTTTTTCACCGAGCAATTCAGTGAGGTCCAAGCCTTACTTCCTGGAATTTTACTTACAAACTTCCTCTATGCAGCTTTGTCTATAGTAATGTGACAAGATAATTCTTACTTAAAACAGTTATGGATTTGATTTTGAAAGGCTCTGTGACTTACAGAGGACAGCAGCTCAAAATGTCTTTGTCTATAAAATATACTTCAGTGTGTAAACAATTGGCCTGTTGGGTGACATCTCAAAAGACTTTCTTTCAAAAGACAGATGGACAGTTAGCTATAGCCATCCTTTTTTCAGCTTATGATCTGAACTGGTCCCATTACCACTGCTGCTATCAGATCACCACATGCTTTGATTTAATGATAAGAGTTAATATTTCTTCCTGTCCGTCCAAATTATTAAACTCATGATATTAGAAGAGGTTAAAGAATTGATGCATCACTACAACAGTTCTACATATACCACTGTTTACCTTGTATGTAAGCTTAGTGTAGTATCTGTACTGGTATTTAGAGCTGGGATAGTCAGTCCTGACTGGAGGAGTCTTGGCTTGTAAAACTTAACTCGAAATTTTTTAGCCCTTTTCTAATTCTGTAATAAATTTTGCCAAATAGCATTGCTAAAGAATCTAGATGTAGCTGCACTATTAATTTTTGTAGTGGAATTTTCATTCTTTCAATCTTAATTGTCCAAGATTAAAAGTTGCATTTTGTTTCAATGTTGTATTTTTCTTTTTACAATTGCTGCTTGTTTAGCAGATAGAATGAAGTGCCCAGGATATTTGATGCGCTTTTAAGTTTCCTAAAGTAAGCTTTCACATTAATTTAGGTTAATTTAGGAAAAGTAGCTGAATTTTTTACCATCACATCTTCATTGCTTTGTCACCCTTTACCTTCATTAGATGTCCTTTTGCTGTCCAGTTAATCTCATCAGATCCTGTCCTTCAAAGCTAATGTACTAATCATGCCTTCATCTGGATTATTAAAAGATTTTTTCATGTGCAAGTACACACACACCAACCTTTCTTACTATTTTCAGAAGCTTTTGAAAATAAAACTAGAAGTAGAATCTTTGTCTTTTTATATAAATGATCTCACAAAATGCTATCTTTGTGATAACATTTGTTTTCAATTATGTGATTTTTGACTAGAGGAATTCATTCTTTCAAAGCACAGAAAAAGATTCTGGAGAGCTAAAATGCAAAGAAAGCTATGGAATATATTGTCTTCATCATGGTGTCTGTATCTGCCAGCGAGCTTGGAGTTAGTAAAGAGCTGTTGATTCTTGGAGAAGAAATCTATGTCTAACACTTAAACATTTTTCTCCCTCGAGCAGTGGAATGAGTTTTTCTGAACTTCTTTGTACTATATGAAGTACAAACAGTTTAATTTCTGCCACTGGATATATTAGCTACACAAAATATATTTAAGCAATATAGTGGAGCAAAGACACACCCTACATTTTGACTTTTCACAAAACTGTAGTACTCTTGGGGGAATAACCTCTGCTTTTCAAATCCTGTTTTATAAACTTTAATCCTGTCTGTTGAAGGAATTAACATTTCTACAAGTCACTGGAGAAAAGAAAGATACAATGTATTTGGTTAGACAAGTGCAAGAAACTTGTATTGTTTACAATATTGTATTTATATTGTGTATTGTTTTCTTTCTCCTTTCCATCTCCTCTGTCTTAATAAAGGAAAAGGAAAAAATATAATAAAACTATGGAAAGGGAAGACAAGCCAAAATTTAACTGTACTTGCCTTAATTTAAAATCTCTGGAAATGTAGAATGGGGGAAAGTGTTTTCTGCAGAATAAGCTGCCTTTCTACTGAGTACAGAATAAGTAGCAGTGATGCATGGGAAGTGTATGCAAGGATAGTTGTGGATTGGAAATTTTACTTTGATAAACCAGGTAAGGAACACTGACAAACCAACAAGTGAATGCTTTAGCTCTGTAAAAAGAGTCTTTCAAAATTCTATTAGAAATATTTTATTTATTTTGAAGCTAGACAAAGTCAACAGGTTTAAGTTTTCTGTTGAAAAAGGTTTGCAACGTTTTATTCCTCACTTGTTTGAAAGAACTTTTTTTTACATCTCATTGTTAAAAGGAAGAGAAAAAAGTCACAGAACAATTGGGTATTTAGTGATAGATGTAAAATCCATTTGAAATCTGAAAGTATTTGCTTGAGAATTCCTTGTAAAAGGCATTTCATTTGCTTAATCAGATGTTTTCTGGTGAGTGTGTCTTAGGGCTTGTTGAATGTTTCTCCAGTAAAGCTGAAAATTCAGATAATGTTTTATTAAAAAACGAAAGTAAAGTACTGAAAAAAGAACTAAAAAAAATCAGTTCATTCATCTCTGATTTAAATGCCCAAGTCTAGTTAATCCTATTATAAAAAGGCAGTGATGTTACCAAAGTGACCAATGCTCCCAAAATCTTAACATATGCAGAGTTGTTTTAATTAAGTTTCCCATAAATAAACAAGCATACCAGTCATAATATATAAGCTAGGTGCTAGTATTTAAATGGTAGAAATTGCCTAAAATTTTTCTGCCCATCCCCTGTAATATACTTAAATATAGACACACAACCTGCCCCAAATAATTTTTTGTCAGGTATCACCCAGAAGCTCCTAGTCTCAGAGTTTTTCTTTGTATGTATGTATTTTGGCACCAAGTAAAGTGTTTTCTCATTCTTGGATCATGTGTGTATATTATTCATAAATATTGTGAATGTATGCCAAATTTATGTGGTTGTTCTTTGCCTCAGTAGTGGAGAAGTGAAGGTATGCTCTGTGGGGAAAAAGCACTGCTCAGATAGCTGACTGGTGGTTGTCACAGTCTTTAAAACTCAAACATGTTCACTGGCAGCTTCAAGCATGTCAATGAGATTTGCCCCCCCTTTTTAAAAGTGCTGAATATATTCCCTGATAAGCAGCCAGTCAGTCTTTCAGTATCTTCTAAAGTGCAAAACAAAAAAGAAATTGTTTTAGTAATGGGATTTCATTTCCTACAGTGATGAAATTCTTTGTGAAATGCAGCATGGCTCTGTATTTTCCTGAGCTGCTGTCCTTAAGAATGCCCTTCTCTCGGATAATATCCTTTTCTATTACAATTTCCATAAATGATCCTAGATTGTTTAACTTGAATTTTTTAACTTAGTTTTTGTTTTTAAATTAAATGTGTAAGAAATCAGAAAGGGCAGGGAAGAGAATGGAATAGTTGAGTGAAGACATGCTGGTCAAAATAAAGGACAACAGGGAAATGCAGAAGCAGTGAAAGTAAGAACAGGTATCCTGGGAAGAATGTTGGGATGTTGCCCAGTTGTGTAGTGATGGGGTCAGGAAGGCCAAGGCAAAGCTGGAACTGAAATCGGCAAGGGAATGCAAAGAAAAATAAGAACTTCTGTAGGTATTTCAGCCAGAAAAGAAAAGCATACTCCTTGTGATTAACATGACTGGTAAACTGCTCTCAAGAGATGAGAAGAAAAGGCTGAGGTACTCAACAATATTTTTGCCTCAGTCTTCGCTGAAGTCTCTCTTCCCAACCTCTCAAATCAGTGAACCTCAAGGCAGGGACTGAAGGGAGCAAAGTTCCTCCCACTGTAGGAAGCCAGTAACCACCTGAGGAATCTGAATGTACTTAAGTCTGTGTGACCTGGCACGATGTATCCCGGGGAATTGGCTGATGTATATCCCGGCGGCAAGGCACCGGTGGTCGCAGGGGTGCCGCGGCCTTCCAGAGAAGCGTCCTTAGAAAGATGTCCTGGGGGTAGCAGGCACGTCCCCGCTCCCGGGAGGAGAGGGATTTCGGCTCCTTTGTGAGAGCCCCGCTTCGGCCGACGGTGGAGAGAGGGACGGGAGCCACGTGTGGTGATCCGAGGTGGAGTTTATTCCTTCTCGAAGGGTCCAGGGACGAAATGGCTCCAAAGGGCGGGGGGAGCGGGGTTGATAAAGGAGAGCCAGGGGTTGGGTTGGAACAACTAATGCATCATCTGAGAGTTTCGGGGCAGTACAAAGGGGGATGGACCAAAGGTTAAAACATTTTACGTGAAACAGGGAGGGGAAACCTTGTAACTGTTATGAGGAGGGGGGTGCATAAGGGCGTCCCCTCCATGGGCGAGAGGCAGGCTCTTTCTCTGCGCGGCTTTCAGCCTCCACAGACGTAGCTGCTGCCAAGCCCCTCTCCACGACATTTGAAAAGTTGTGGCAGTCACGTGGAGTACCCAGTGACTCTAAAAAAGGAAACATTGCACCAGTTTTTAAAAAAGGATAGAAAACACCAACACAGGTTTCCCAGACAGAGTGTAGATGTCCCGTTTAAGAACAGATTGGACAGGGTTCAGAGCAACTTGCTCTAGTTGAAGGTGTTCCAGCTCATTGCATGGAAGCTGGACTATGGAATCATCGAAGTTCGACTGCTAGAAGGGGATTCACAAG
Organism: Toxostoma redivivum; assembly: GCA_013397375.1. Taxonomy (NCBI): domain Eukaryota; kingdom Metazoa; phylum Chordata; class Aves; order Passeriformes; family Mimidae; genus Toxostoma; species Toxostoma redivivum. The sequence goes on along the minus strand of VXBI01014665.1, from coordinate 98,039 downwards.
AGGAAAAGCTTTACTAAGCTTCCTTAGACCTTTGCTCAAAATTAAAAGTTAAATTTCACCTGCTGCCTTTTTCCTTATCTTTTCTTTCCCTTTTTTTTTTTTTTTTTTCTTTAATGATCCTCCCACTGGCAGTTGCTACACAGCTCTTTTCCCATTCTACAAAGTATTCTAAGGATCTTTTGTCTAAAATGTTTTTTCATCCACAAGATTTATATTCTGGGTTAATATCATTTTGTTTGTGCCACATCCAGAGATTTTCAGTCCCTACAACTGAATTATTTTTTAAGTACTGTTCAAGATATGTTTACAGTATAAAACCTCACATTAGCTTGTATTTTACATAGATGTAAATGAACAGGAACTTCCTCTAAACAAAATTATGTTTTTTGTTCTTTTGCAAGTCATGGTTCTAAAGGACCTACAATTCTGAGCAAAGATTTCAAAAAAGCAGTTCCAAACAAAAGCTCCTAGTGAGTCCTGTACACTTATTTTTAAATTAGTGGCTGTTGTCAGGACAGCAGTAACTCTCAGAGACGCTTGTTCCAATAGAGTCATGCTGTGTTTTGTCACCCTACTAAACAATCAAATGAAATTTATTTCTCTAAAGAGCTTTTTGAGGATAACTGGCAAACTCAACTCCTGTTTCTAACAAAGACACTACCTTTGATCTTTGACAGCTATCTTCTGCTTGAAAACCTTGTTTCATATTAATATGCTACAAGAGATTCTGCAGTTCTAATGTTTAAAATACAAGAAAAGTCTTGTTATAATATATGTGTTGCAGTTGCAACTCACAGCTTTGTCAGTGTAAGTTTAAAAACAATTTTGTGATGAAAGATCGTTGCTTTGATGCTTAGGTAAGGTGCAAATGTTTCTATAAATATAACAGTACAAACGATACATTCATACAAAGGTTCTCCTGACACTTCTACTGATCTGACCTTTTCCTTACTAGTGATGAATACCTGTGTTGTTCCTGTCACCTGAGGGTCAGTGGGAGCAGTTAAGTCTCTCTGAGCTGGGGACAGTTTACATGTAGGTCCAACTTGGGAGCAGCAGGAGACCAGTGCTTGTACACAGGTCCTTGATATGATGATGGAGCCTCCAACCTATGAAGGAAAGGGAGCCTGCAGAGCCATCCCATTAGAAAACTATGAAGTGGACATAATAGAACCCTGAGCACACATTGTCATCTCCAGCCTGGAAATTACTCCTGGCTCTTTTGTCTTTATTGCTTATTTAATATTTGTAATTTATAGTTGACAGGTTGAAGAAAGCTGACCCCCATTAACTGTGTCCTCCAGCAGTCTTCTTGTGGTTGTTTTTGACTTTAATTGGCCTTTCCTCCTGTTTCTAATATTAGATTTTTGCATGTAATTGATACTGATCACGTCTCTGTCCCTTGCTCCCATTCTGCCCTTGTACAATTAATTGCTAGTTGGATTGAAGTCATGAAGCTTTTGCTCCTTCCTAGGTTAGAATTCATGAGCTATAATAATCCTGGTAAGTGCCTACAGCTGAGACAATAAGGTTTTGGAGTTTTTCCTCTCCTATCCCATGGAGAGTGCTTTCAAGATATTTTTGCCAAGTCAGAGCTGCAATGTATTGGCAGGACCATATGAAGAGGCAGGTACTGCCAATGCTATGCTGTATGCTTTTCTATTTAGCAACTCAGATATTTAAATTCAACACCTTTCATTTATAATTCAGTTACATACCAGAGTGGCTGTCCATGCAGAATGTGCACTGAAAGCTTGTGCTACATCAAAAAGTTATGTCTGTATTCACACCACTGCAGCTTGACCTTTGTTGTTGTTGTTAAATTCAGTGGAATTTCAGTTTCCATATGGCTTTAATACTCACTTAATATTAGAAGCTCTTGTAGGAATTCGCCAGTCTACTTTTGATGAAAAGGTGAAATCATAGGGTGCTAACTAAGAGATCCCAAAGCATTGGGTTTATTGGGTTACTTCTGTAATTAGGACAGAATATACCCCTTTTCAACACATTCAATTGCATGATTGTCAGGAGAACAAACAGCTTCCCTGGATACACCCTTGGTTCCTTACAGTTCTGTTTTTTCCAAGAAACAGCTTATTACTTCTCAGTCTCATAGAGACCAACGGCAACTTTTTTATTTATTTTTTTGTTGTTTACCATCGCACACCCAATGTACAACAATCTTACCTATGCTGGTTATAGCATGTTAACATTTTTTCTTGAAATATTGTCTAGAAAGTAGCTTTACCAAGATAAGCAGCTTTTTAAGCAGTGAAATCATTCAGATAACACAGAAATGCAACCCATGGCTTCTTTAACTTGCTTTTCTCCAGCTTCTGTTGACTCAGCTGATAACTTAGTTTAAACAAGACAATCTCAATTTTTAGAGTGAGAACTGTTAAGGAAAATTTTAAAATCATATTTTTACAATGAGAAAGTAAAAGTGATTAGGATATTTCCAGGCTATTATATAAATAGTGAAATGGTTTAAAAATTTGACATCCAAATATATTTTTTAGTTTTTTATTCTAATTTTATTTCCAGAGTGACATTTAGTTGTCAAATCCATTTTCTTTTTTATCAGCAGCTGTTTTCTGATAAGGCTTTGTGCTTGATATTTATAAACCTGTTGATTTGCTGGTTTTCTGATCCTATACTCGTAATATGTTTATACAAATACTGTACTAAAGATTTGTCAGGAACGTGGTGTAAAGTTCTTAAAATCTCAGGACTTACAGCTGAACTGTGCAAGTTCAATATAGTTGGTTTTCTTATACTTTGGTTGCAAGTAATGATTGTGTTTGTAATCAATAGTGAAATATCTGTGTGCCTCCAGACAGGAGGCAAGTTTACATTGAACCCTACATTTCTCTAGATATTATAAAATGCCAGATATGCCACATACATTGAGGAAAGGAAGCTGATGTGGTATTCACCTGGTATAGACAGTATACTTCATACATAGTCCAGAGTTTATTTTTTTAAAATTAATTTTCCAACCTATTTCAATCATCTCCCTTCTGCTTTTCTATTCATTTCCATATAAAATATGGTTATTTCTCATGTAGCATAAGAAGCTTAGTCTCCTCTTAAATTTAATTTGCCATGCATGATAACGGAAGAAAATGGCATTTTCTTTCACTAACATGACCAAGGTGTCTTGAGTTTCTTCATGATGTTGAAAACAGCAGAGTTTCCTGAATGGAGAGAGATCAGGGCAAGATTCACCTGAACTGTCCTCTCATGACACTGATTACAAACACAGCCAAGCCTCTGTTAGGATAACAGCAGGTCAATATTTGAGAAAGTGCATCCTACACCTCAGTCTTTTTTCACTGTGATTAATTTCTTCTGGCAAATAAAAAGGTAAAACACAATTTTTTTCTTTAAAAAAAAGAATTGAAACACAATTTTTAAAAGCCTCCTTCACTTCTGTGGAGCCCCAATTACTTCTTTTAAAAATACTCTCCTATTTTTTGCATAGAATTATAGGCTGGTGTGATTTGGAAGGGATGCTTAAAGATTATGATCTCTGCCCACCCACATGGGCAGGAATGTCTTTCACTAGGTCAGGTTGCTTAAAGCGCTTCCAACCTGACCTTGAACACTTCAGGTGGTAATAGGGCATCCCATTCCACTGTCATTTTCATTTACGTTTAAATCCCATACAGTTTCCTCTATTTAGAAAGGAAAACTTACAGTTTTTACTGAGTTGCACCTGGGGTAAGTAATTTCATTTGTTGTGGAAATGCTTATTTGGTTCTGGTTATGTTTCCATGAAGATCTTGTGGAAAACTGAGATAAATCTGTGCTGATAAATGAAAATAATGTAGCACAAATGCAGGTAGGATTCAAGTTAATTCTGAAAGAGATATTGCTGCACCTACAAGTTATTTGCTCAAATCGGCTCTATAACAAAGCTGCTTTTTCTGAATACTGTGTGTTGTCATTTTTTTTCAATGTAAAATACTTGAAAGGGACCAACAGGCAGCACTAACTAGAACCAAGCCCAGTATGCTGAGCAAGGACCAAACATGCTGCAAGCTCTTTGATGACCATACTATTCTAACTTATAAAATTTTTCTAATGTGATAGTACTGCAGTGTAGAAACAATCATAATCTAGTAGTTTTAAGAGTAGTCTTAATGGCTTTTTAAGGTTTAATTTTGTTACTTGAATAAACAATAGGGGCAGCTTTACAAATTCAGAACAAGGGTCCATCTAGCTGAGGACCCTTGTAGTAGGAGATCCTAAGGAAAAGTAAAAGTTGAGTATGCATTTATGCATGTATGGTAATTACCCCCTGATGCTCTCCCAGCCTCCAGCTATTTTCAACTCGGGATTTCCTGAGTCCTTATGATTGTCTGTTTCATATCCTGTAGCTGATCTTTCTTCCACAATTTCTCCATCCTTTTACTTATATTCATAACATCCTTTGGAAAGCTTTGGGTTTTGTTTTGAGATTGCTTTTGTGTTTGTTTCTTTTTCTTACTAGTCTTGCTTGTAAGACAGTCCATCACCTGAATAACCATCATCTTTTGCTTATTTTAAATCTGTTTCCCACCAGGGACCATAGACTGATCTGGTGGTTGCACACACTTATTAGTAATTCAGCTCTTTCATCCTTGACTTCAGGTACTCTTAAGTGAATACCATCTAGTATTTGTTCTGTTGATTCTGTCTAGCTGTGTTCTAGCCTCTGCCCATGATTGTTTCAGCAGGGAACCGATAATAAGGTAATACAATAGCAGATCCCCCCCTCCTTGTTTATGGGCATGGGTCTTGAAGGATTTGTGATATGGCAATTTCTTCTTTGACTTTTTATATCCTTTAGATTGTGCTTTGGAGGAATCATTTAATTATTTTGCATCCAATGATATAATAATATTATAAAAACATTAGATGACTATAGCAAGATCATTGTTTCTGTTACTTAAAAATCCCTGGAGAGTTGCATGCAGTAAAATGCAAGGAATGTGAAACATGAGAGTGTTGCGGAAAGTTCAAGCAAGTCAAATTCTACTTGCAAATTAAAATGAAGCTAGAAATTGAAGATGCATTTATTATTTATGTTACATATATTATAATTAATTTTACCCACAATACAAGTACACATCTCATGGTTGCCTTCTAAGTGGCACACCTATAAATATACTAAACTATCACACTTTCAGCAGTGCTGAGTGAAAATCTGCCTTATTAAAAGATGATATTCCCTTTTCACTAAACTTGCATTTCTCTAGATGACAACATATATTCTCAATTTCTATTTCAACGAAGTCCAGAAACAAGAATTTTAGAAAATTCTCCTAATTATGTTGCTGTCTATTCTTCATTGTTTGGCCTTTCACAAGGAAAATCCTTGTGAATTGCTTTTAAGTAATTCTGTTAATGATTGTCAAGAGCTAGATTAGTTTACACCCTTTAGAAATAGATTCAGTATCTTTAAACAGAGCAGGGGCTTCCTACTATAGCACTTCAGTCATCACCAGTACTAATTTTCCCTTGTCCTGTCTGCACTGCAATCACTCTTTCCTCTTTTCATCAAACTTGGCAATTTGTTTCAACTGAAACTGAAATAGAATTGCTATTGATCTTGTCCATATGATTTGTTTATGTTCTGACAGACTGCTTAGCATGATATTGCACAGACGTGCAAAGAATTTCAATTTAAAGGTGCTAGCAGTACTTGTACATACCACGCCGTACTTAAGTAGCGTCTGTAGTGGATTTGTAGTTTAAATGTCCTGGTGAAGAGTCTAATTTCTCAGAAGCCTTTCCAACAAGCAAAAATTAAGCTAACTAAGCAAACTTCTTCCTCATAAGCTTTGGAACACCCTAGTAATGTAAAAGATATTGAGATTTTTTAGACTGCAAATTGGAATGATCACAATCTGTGAAGACTGCCCTTCTAATAGAAAGAACATCAACCTGTTGGTTTTTCCTTTTGCAAAATAATACACTTCCTTTTGAGATTAAGCAGAAAAAATTTGTAATCAGTCTTACTGAACTGCAATGATTACAGGTGAAAGAAAGTATATTAATATTGCCTTAGATTAGAAGAAGAATTAAATGAGGTGGAGCTAGACACTAGCTTCAATATAGCTGGAGGGAGCTGTGTAAAGACCTAACAGATGACTAGAAGCCCTTAGAATTGGTTTAGCATAGCAGATAATCTTTGGGTTTTGAGAGGGATGAAGATCTTTTGCTTTTCTTGGTTTATGAAAACAATTCTTGTTTAAAATAAAAAAATACTAATAAATTGTGAGTGTAGCACTATCCTTTGTGAGATAAAATGAAAATCTACTTAAGTACTAAAAGCAAAAGTAAACAAGTTGGACTGACTTTGGGACACATTGTTTTGCTTTTTTTTTTTTCATAGGTGAAATGAGGAATGATTTATATATCACTGTAGAAAGAGGAGAATTTGAGAAAGGAGGGAAAAGTGTGGCCAGAAATGTGGAAGTGACAATGCATGTGGTCGACAGCAGTGGTCAAATTTTAAAGGTATCTTTGTTTTATGTTTTTCCTTGCTATAGTTACTTTTGATACACTTTTCAATATATAAGGCTTCTTTTGTGGCACTGATTGAAGAGTACAAAAATGCTTTGGAAAGGACATGTTTGTCTTTTGCTGTCTCTAGATATTCAAAGTGTTTCCACTTTGCTTAAAACATTTATAATATGTCTATATAGAACCTTATATATGTTTGTTTCATTTCTGATGAATTACATAATTGGGATAAACACATAAAATTGCCAACCAAATAACTAATGATTCCATTAAGATGCTGGAAAATGTTGAAGCAAGAGCAAGTTTGGGAGAATTTTGTATTTCCTAAGAATTCTTCTTAGAAATACGCATTTTTTTATGCTACACAACAACTTGTGTTGATAATTTTGAATTTTGTGTCTGATTTTAATAAATCAGGGATCCTCACTTTGAAAGTCAGCACCATGTATCAGTAAAAAAATCAATTAATATTCCTTCTCATCTTCAAATTTGATTGTATGCTGCTGGTGACGACTTATAAACAGGCAATGGTTTAAATTTTAATTATTAATAGATGACTGTTTCTCAAAATTTTTCTGTACCAAAAAGATTTCTGTTCACAGTCAAACTTTCCTTCACATATTTTTATATGGTTTTTATTTTGTTTTGTTTTAAATTTCAAAGTAGTATTTTTATGTGTTCTGCATGATTTCATGGGCTGTGGGGTAACACAATGAAGAAAGGCTACACAAATAGCCTGGTTCAAATTGCATGCTTGTGTATCTGAAGTGAAATTGTGCATATAGATCCATGGCATGCAATATAGATATATTTTTTGATATATATGCACATAAGTGCGTGTGTATATATTAAACAAAAAGGAGATATTGAGATTATAATTGCAAAAGCTACACCTTGCCTTTCCCACAGAGTATTAATAGATATCCCCAAGTCAGGACTTTAGACAATTCCAATTGTCTGCCTTGCTATGGAAAGTCCATCATGGGTGTTGAAAAGGCAGCTATGCTAACCTTTGTTTTTTCCTGATCACAGAATCCACATTTCTTTTCTAATGCTGGGACATATCACTGATAGTGCCAGGGTTACAGGCTTATTTCAGATGACTGAAGATCTTGGGCCTGGGCTGTTCTGGTCTCAGTTCCATTCTTTGTTGCTGGGGCATAACATTGTCAGGACCATGTTGTGTCATGGGAATCCACAACACGTGTGTTGCTTGAGCCTCCCTGATCACCCAGTACACCCTGTTAAACATCTCGATTCTAAATTATGTGAATGATTCTTGCTATTTCTAATTTTCTGATTACAAATACAAAAAAATTGCTACTGTTTTTGGGGGTTGTAAGATACTGAACATTGTACCACATTTGGCATTTATGATATGAATATAAACATTAAATAGTCTTCTTTGGAAGAGCAGTCCTTGATGACATTTTACCACTGAACTAATCTATCTTTAATCATATTTTTTCTTTATTAGGATTTTATCTCATTTGGCTCTGGAGAGCCACCAGCCAGCGAGTACCATTCTTTTGTGCTTTATCATAACAATGGCCCCAGATGGGCTGAGCTGCTGAAACTTCCTATTCCTGTGGATAAGTTCAGAGGAGCTCACATCCGCTGTGAATTCCGGCACTGTTCCAGTAAGTGGTGCTCGTGACTTCTGCTAGTCCTCCCCATTACAGCTGTAGTCAGCACACAAGTTTCCATAACACCTCAGGGAAAAGACAGCTGCATGAACTTTCTCTGTGATGCTTTTTTTTACTTACAAAATTCTAAAAATTTTTAAATATTATTAAACATTTTAGAGATGATTTTGAGGTAAAAATTGCTGACTGGTACCACATTCTGCATTCCAAGGTATGAGAGACAGGTTTCACAGAGGATAAACTTCTATATGTAGCTAAGATTGCATATTTGGCTTACAGTATTTGTTGTTAATATATACTAAATTATTTCAGAATATTCCCTTCTGATTTAAAGTGAGATTAAAAAAGAACATTACAGGAGACAATGTGCAAATTGGAACAGCAATTCAAGATAATCTTTGTCTGACTAGCTGCAGTTCCAGTATACTTTCCTATGTTGCATTGTATATGTTTATTTTGCCCAAAAAATATACTATTATCTTTAAGTGCTGCTATTTATATATGCATTTCAGCAAAAGAAAAGGGTGAGAAGAAGTTGTTTGGCTTTTCTTTCGTGCCCCTGATGCAGGAAAATGGGAGGACTTTGCCAGATGGCACCCATGAGCTAATTGTACACAAGGTAATTTGAATTATCAGTCATTAGCGGTAATGATTCCACTGGAACCTACTTTGAATGCCCAGAGACATTAAGTTGAAAAAGTCTGTATTGATTATCAAATGAGTGATAATCTTGTCACCATTAAAATATCCATTGCTGATTGTTTAATATTCACCTTCCTGATATAAATTGCAATGGAATCTAGGTATGTGTTTCAGTGCACTGGTTTTCCTAAGTCTTATTATTATATCACATCACGTTATAATGAATTTCACAAAGGTAAGTTATTTTAACTTTCTGGAATTGTCTTTCCACATATAAGAGTTGCCACTTTGTTCAGAGGATTTTATGTGCTCCCAGATAAAGTTTAGATTTCATGAAAATTTGTAGGTATTCATTTAATGTAACCTGTCCAAATTTGTTAAATTTCAATGTCAATGTATGATGCTGTTTTCTAAAACCAAAGTTGCAACAGGCATAGTGGAAATTCTTTAGTTTCTAACAGAGAAACAATGATTCATATAATTTAGAAATTTGGTCAATTCTTTTGTGCAGTACAGTTATTTTAACTGGTTTGTTTTCACAGTGCGAAGAAAATGCAAACCTTCAGGATTCTGGTCGCTACCTCAAACTCCCCTTTTCAAAGGGAATATCCCTAGGAAACAACAGCCAAGCAGTAAAAACCACTAAAGAGTCGTTCTGGATTACATCCTTTCTCTGCTCCACTAAACTCACGCAAAATGGTAGGATATGTTGATTATTTAAATCATCATGAGTTGAAGTGAGTGTGATAGCTAGTCTTTTCCATGCCAAGCAAGCATGGATGTACTCAGAAATAGCTTGTGTTCTCTGTATTTTGTGAACTGGTTTTCTTCATAGTTCTTTTATATCCAGATGGAAACAAATGGATCATGTTTTTAAGTAGTTCGAATGCTTTTTAGATGACCATGATATTGGAATCAAATGCAGCACTTCTGGAATCAACTGTCAAAACCCAGCTGCTTTATAAACCCACTTAATCTGTTTGTTGTAGAGTTTTCATGAAATACTTATTGTCAGCTTTAGACTGTAGCAGTTTGTTTCTAATTAGGCATATATTGCTTTTTTGTTTCTCTTCAAACCAACAAACATTTACTACTACTTAAAACGGTCTTATACACTGGCTATAAGGAGCAGAGGATTTAAATCCACGTGTTTACACTCTCTTCCAGTGCTCTGTGCTCTCTTCTTAGCCAGTGTAATGTATTAAATTCTTGAGGTTCTTGTTTACCTGCCATACATGAACTACCTGTAACTAAAACCAAAAACTGTGGAACAGTTATCCAGAAATTTCTAAATATTGTGTATTTGCTTGGTAATATATTTCTGACCATTCTTTGATAGAACCATAATTTTATGTTATTACTTTGATCTCTCTTGTATGTATCTGTGACTTTACCCATCTTCTGTGTATGATAACATTGCTAACTGCTTGCAAATTTATTATAGATGTTTAACAAAAACTAGAGCAGCTTTTTAAATTGAAACAGTGCTCTTAATTTTCACCCTTTAATAGTGAGTGTGCAAAATAAAACTGTGTGCAAACAGTACGTGGCTTGTTTCCTTGTGCACACCCATTTTGTATTGTCATAGCAATTACCTTAGTAATGAAAGTTACTCAATGAAGGGTTTTCCCAAAGGTAGCTAATAGGGAATCAGAGACTAAATTTGCATCAGTTGAAGGCCTTGATTTAGGAAATGACATGAATCTATTGGTACTTACACATGCATAAAAGTGCTGCCTGGAACTTAAGTGTCTCACTCATAAATAGTTTCCCTATTGTCTGGGGTTCTAATACTAATTTTTGTTTACTGTACAGGAGTTATTTTGTAATGTAAATAGATGTGTGACATAGGGCATAAAATTTCCTCCTTTTTTTTAACCATATTCTGAGTAAGAGGGTGTAGAATATCTGAATAATATTGATCCCCTTTTCAGCTCTGAAAGAGTTAACAATTATTTCAGCAGTACTTCAGAGGGTGGAAATATTTTCAGTAGACAGGCTCATATTTTCTCCAAGGATCTTCTTTGGGAAGTTCATCTTGGTGAGTTTCCAAATCCCCATTCTTTTAAACAAAAATTTGCCAAAATCTATTGCATGCTCAGAAAATGAACATAGAGCAAAGCATGTGGATATTTGGTCATGTGAGCATTACTTCAGTTATCCCTGAGAGAATGTAGCTTATGTATTAAAAAATACAGGATTAAAAAGATCTGTGTATTTAATTTTTTAGTAAATGTTTGTATTGGTATTTTTGAAAACTGCTGGTTATTTTTAAATTTGTTTTTAACTTTGGAGATTTTTCTGAATGTCTCAGAGATTCACCTGTTGTTTACAAACAACAATATCCAGTCTAAAAATGAATAGAAAATTATTCTGTTGTCTGGCTATGGGGTGGGGAAGGACCCCAAACCCAGACTTGTAAAGGGTGTGACTGAATTAGGCTGCAGCTTTACTCACTTGCTGGGAAATTTTACTCAGCTGTCATTCTCTCATTGATTGTTCCCATATTGCCATCAGCTCTCATGCATATTAAAATTATGGGGACTGGGGGACAGAGGCTGACTCCTAGTTGTTGGGATCCATAACTTCCTTACCCTGGGTACTTTGGAGGCGTTATTAGGATTCTTTACAAACAATTTTTAGAGACCTTCTAACCAGGGGAGTCTGTGAATTTGTCATGGCTGAGAATGCATCCTTATCTAATCATTCTACTAGTTAGTTTTTCCTTCACTTTTCCTTTTGATCCTGGATAGTTAATCAGTTAACACTAGCAAAAAGTATATTAGCTTCTATCTATTATATTCTTAGATGGGTGGTTATTTTTCATTACTCTATAAAACCTCAAAGGAGTGAGAGAGAAGACAGTATTTTTTTACTGAGTAGTTACCAAAGCAGCTTTTGAAGTATAGTAGGAATCACTGGCTGCAAGAGAGTCAGGATCCTTCCAGTGAGTGTGGATATTTTAGCTGTTGGCATCCACTCGTTTCTCAGCACTGATCGGTGCATCCCTGGCCAGCAGCTGTTCAGCAGCAAAGCAACACACCATGCAGCATGGCAGAGGTGAAATTTTTCTAGCTGCATTTTTAAAAAAAGACAGTGAATCAATAAAGCAAAAGTGGCACTGGGCAGCTGTCCGAGTACCCTTAGTTTGGAGGAAGTGTTGGTGACCACAGAAGCAGCCTGTTGGAAGAGGCATGCTGACTGCCAGTTCTGAAATTCAGTCTTTTCCCCCTGAAATGTAGTAGTATCATAACAAGCCAATTTCTGATGTCTCAGGATAAGAAGATGGCAAATCATCCCAAACCACTTCCTTAAACTCATGTTTCTAAACCTTCTATTAAACCTAGCTCTTTTGATTTAAATTATATGCTTTGAGAAGTGATGTGTTTTATTTGGTAGGGATAATAGGTCAGATGTAGTCTATTTTAAATGTACAGGGCTTGATTATTTTGAAGATAATACAATGGAAATATTTTTATTCTTCAGCAAAATTAATCATCACCAATGATTTTTTTCCCTTTTCTAAAACTATGATTTTCTAGTGGGCCTATTTCTGGGGACAATTTTGTATTCTCATTTCTCTTACTACATGACACACTGCTCTCTGTTCCCCTTGTGATTCACATGTCAGATTTTCTATTCATGTCATTTATGCTTGGACTATTCGCTAATGTTATCTTAGAATGTCTTTCCTCCTTAGCACTTTCCTTGAAATAAGTCCTTTGAAGTGAGTGTCTTATATTTGCTTTCTTTTTCTTTTTAAATCCTCCAACAAATCCCTAATATTGAATGTCAACTATTTTCTACCAAGTTCCTCCAGCAAACCTGTAAAGAAGTGTTTTTTCTGCTCTGAACTGACAGCTTCAGCAAGTCTTGCTACTCATCAGCTTGAGCTGAGGCTTAAAGTTTAGAAGTACATTTAATTATCCGAAAGACAAATGTACTTCCCTGGATTTGTAAATCTTATTTTCTGAAAAATTCCTGACAGAAAGAATAATAAGACCTATCATTTGTCCTTGATCTTTGGGATGTGTCTCTGATGCATGTGTGGGACTCTGTCACCCAGTGCAACTCTTTTTTCTTTTGCCAGCACAGCTTGAAGCGAAACAAAAATGTAACACATAAATGCATCAAAACAATTTGTGTCCATCAAAAGCAATTAAGGCAGCAAAATATTTCTGGAATCTTAAGTTGGTTTTTTGCCATTAACACCTATGGCAAAATTTGAATATAGATGGAGATTTATTTAATGTTAATAAAGTAAAAAATATTACTTCATTTTTTGTGGGATAGAGAAACTTCCCTGAAGCAAACAAGGAAAGAGATGACATAAAGATGGGTGTTGTTCAAGTATTACTTGATTGTGAAAACAGTCTGTGGTAGAAAGCAGCCAAAAAGATGCTGAACCAAGAGGAAAACTTGCTATTGACTACTTGCTTTAATAACTACTGAGAAAACTTCAGAAGCACTGGCTCCTTCTATCACAATGCTGAGCAGTGATCAGCTAGACTGTAGTTCAGCTTAAACTGATGGAAGTGTTGGATGGTGATTGAGGTTTTCTGCTTCAAACCACTAGGCATTGAGAATTTCTGAGAAGCTGGTTAGTGAAGCCTGGCAGTGGTAAACTTGAATATAAAAGGGTTTATTTGGGGTTTATTTAATTTAACAGTCAAAAATATGTGTAGCTCTTCCTGAATACAACTTGAAAGGAGCTCTGCAGATGTGTCTGAGTTCAGCAAGGAAAAACTGCTGAAAAACCAAGCCAAAACTATTTTAGGATGTTAAATGGTATGGAACAAGAAATTCTCAATCTTATAGCAAGGTGGGTTTTTTAGTACATTTGTGAAGCAGTAGCATATGTCCAAAGATTATTAAATGTAGAACTTATATTCAAGACAGGTGGAAGGGCAGATATGTTAATTGGGCCGTCCATCCATGATGAATTTTATGCAGGTATTTACAAGAAATCATGGGGGAAAAATCAACATGCAACTAATTCAGATGTACTGTAAGATGAGTTTTTCAAAGACAGATCATGCCAGAATAAACTTCTTAATCTTTCTTTTCAAATATTTGAAATTTATTATCAAGAGGAAATGCAGCAGTTCAATAATGCAGCTCATGAGAAAACATATAGATTAGAAATAAAAATTTTCAAACAGGCAAATAAAAATTAAAATGGAAGTGGAAGGTTGCACTATAGTGGAAAGAATTTCCTTGCTGAGCAGATGGAAAATACTATCAGATCTGAAGAAATCTCTCAGATTTATATCTCTTTTATGGGACTGGAAGGGTGTGGAGATGAGAGTAACTTCACTAAAATCTGACCGTTTTCTGCTAATATGTTGTTGAAAGGTCTCATCAGTGGAGAGGGACAAACTCAAAATATGATACAGCAAAGCATTGTAACTTTGATTTAAATAATCAATAAGAAAGAATAGAAATCAGATTTAATCTAATGGTAGAAAATGCAGGATACACTAGTGGAGACTCCTGGGGATTCTTCTCTATCCAGGGAGCTGAGTAGTGTTAAACAGGAGAAGTGTCATATTGGTGACATAAATATGTCTATCTAAAAGGCACTCAAATTCTAGAACATAGATATCAGGTGTTTACAACAGATGTATGAGCTTGCTAATGATGTAGAAAATTATGTAATCTTACCTATAATGTACTTATAATTTTGGTTAAGAAAGCTGAAGGACAAGGAATTAAAACTGGAAGAAGTTTGGACATGCTCAAAATCTTTTAGCTCAGAATAGTTCATTTTCCTGAAGAAATTTTTTGCTTGTTAATCAAGTGGGATCTTAGAGGCATTGTGTTTGTTCTCTGAAAAGACATAGAAACATGAGTGTTTCAAATATATTCAAGCTAGAATTAGGAGGTTGTTTCTAGCTGTCAGGGAGTGACTCTGGAAGGCATCCTTCAATGGGGTGAGAGAGGGCAAAATAGTTGCTTTATTTAAGATAGTATCTGAATGACATTGCATGATAGGGCTACCACAGGAAACTGATTTTAATGACCCAGTACCATGTGCTTCTGTTTGTATTAGTGGAGCAATTATGGAATGGAATCAAAATCTGTTATTGGGAAGATCATATTATAGCAAATCTGAAGGTGTTTTGTTTTAATGATGCTAAATTTTGCTGAGTGGACTGTAATAGTAAAATTTAAGGTATTAAATGCTGCTTTGCTTCCAACTTTAATCTTGCATTTTGTTTTTGCAGGAGATATGCTTGACCTTCTGAAGTGGAGAACCCACCCAGACAAAATTGCAGGTTGCCTCTCAAAATTAAAAGAAATCGATGGTTCAGAAATAGTGAAGGTATATACTCTTTTATACTTCTAGATCATATGAGGAAAATAATGTATTTCCATGTCATAGAAATATATTTTTAATAACACTCTTATTCTCTCTCATTAGTTTCTTCAAGATACACTAGACACTTTATTTGGGATTTTAGATGAAAATTCTCAAAAATATGGATCAAAAGTATTTGATTGCTTGGTAAGTTTTATTTTGTGATCATGCTTAACACTAGTCAAAAGCTAAGTAAAACAAACAAAAAAAGTTTGTTTTTTTTTTTTTTCTTTTTCTCTCACATTTAGGTTCACATAATAAATTTGCTGCAGGACAGCAAGTTTCACCACTTTAAGCCAGTAATGGACACCTACATTGAAAGTCATTTTGCAGGAGCACTTGCATACAGGTGAAGTCTGTACTTTTTCTATCTGACTTAATACTGACAGTTATTACTAAACTAAAAGAATCATTCATTAGGTTAAGGAAATGGTGTATCCCTGTTAAAATCATTCTACTGCATATTTAGTGCTGGTATTATTGGCCATTCTTCAGAATCTAGGTGCTCTTCAGCAGACTTAAAACTAAGTGTACTGTTGAGTCGGTGGTGATCAGTGAAATCTAGTCATATATTTATTTTGCCAGAGTGTTTGTCATATGACAGCTATTGGATTGCATTTTAAGTGCAAAGTTAACTCTTTTCCCACTTCTATGTTAATAATACTTTCTGACGTGCTCTTATAGAGATCTTATAAAGGTGCTGAAGTGGCATATTGATCGAGTCACTGAGGTGGAGCTTCATGATCACATACAGGAAGTACTAAAGGTAATAAAATTGCTGAGGACAGGTATATATTTGAATGATATATTCATATAGTACACACAGGTTTAACTTAGGGTATGAAGCAGAATATGTATAAATGATGGAACAGTTGTACTAATTCTAGGGAGCTGCAGACTTTCAGTGCAGTTTATTCATTACTCTTTTTTGTCAGTAAGTTGACCATTGAGGCTCACTACCATTAGTCTCTGGAGCTCTGTGTTCCTTACTGAATGAGGCAAAGGAATCAAATACAGATTTCACTGGTGGTATGAGCATCCATTGCATGAATCTAAATAGCAGACATGCATGCTGACCTAATGGTTCAGTCCCGACACCAGGGAATTCTTCTGGTTATGGTGGTTGTGATGGTTCTTGTTGCCCTGGTTTGTACCATCAGAAGAGCATAACCTTCCATCAGGCTGAGTTATACAATGCAATACAATAATCCTATTTGGGACATGTGATACAATTTGGAAATAAAATCTCAGTGTGGTACCCTTCTGTATTTTTCTATGCTGCTGTGAAATTTCTTTTGCTTTGGATTTTTTATTAAAGTGTTGTTAGTGTTTCAATAGAGAGATTTACCAAAATTAACTAATGGGATTCTGTTTCAGACACTTTTCTGTATTTGAATGTTATAATTATTGTATGTGTTCATTTTTGTGAGTTATCTCTGATTTTGGCATTTATAGGCACAGGAATATATCTTTAAATACATTGTTCAATCTCGAAGATTATTCTCTATTGCTACTGGTGGACAAAATGAGGAGGAATTTCGCTGCTGTATTCAAGAGCTCCTTATGTCAGTACGCTTTTTCCTATCTCAAGAGAGCAAAGGAACCAGTGCTTTATCCCAACTACAAGTAAGCTTTCTTGCTTGTTGCCATTTTCCACATCCAGTATAAAAAATGTATGTCTGTTCAGAAAGAAAAGATATTTTTGCTAGAGCAGGATGATGGCTTCAACTTTCCATCCTACAGTGTGAAATTTTCATACCAGCACCTTTTAAATATGCTTGGAATAGATAATCCTAAACCTGATATTTTATTTTGAATTATAATAATTATGTTTATGCATACAAATAAAAAAAAATTCTCTGTTTTGGTCTTTTTGCTGCTTAGTTTAACCACCCTGACACTAAAGAATTTGAGCCATACAAAGACTACATTTTTAATGCTTTACAGAAATTTAAGTCATGGTGAACCATATAGTTTAATACTCAGATGATATCTTTATTTCATTTGAGACTGAAAAAATGGGCTAGTGCTAAAGTGTAGAGGCAAAGCACACAGGAGACAGCTCTCTACATTAAATGCTCACAAATATACCATCCTCTTCCTATATTTCTGTAAACAGAGATGGTTAAGGTCCTGTTAAGAATTAATATTTTCTAAATTGCTTTTAGAAAACTGTTCTGCCAAGAAAATGGCAAATCAGGAAGAACAGAGTTAGGAAGGTAGTTCTTCCATCTCATATATGTAGCATATAAGCAGCTAGAGTCAAAAGACAACAAAAGGATACAAACAACCACATTTAGACTTCTTTTTCAGTGTTTTTACTCATGTTAGCCTGTTCTGCCATCAGTGTAAGTGTGTAAGTAGCTTTTCACAATCATCAGGGTTTAGAGAAGAAGAGGGAATGTCAGTTTTAGCTTCTTTTCTCTGGCATTGTTCTCCTTACTTTTGCAGTGTTTTGTTTTCATATTCATCGATGACTTTCTAACTCATTTTAAAGATTGTGAAGGTAGCCAAGAATACCAGTGCTGCCTCACTCTAAAATAAAAATGTTCAGTATTTGAGAAATCGACGATATGGAGACTGTTACATTACTTACCTTAAAGCAAAGTAAACCAAAACAACTGCACGCAAATATTTTTGTATCACATCTATTAGATTCTGCCATACTTGTAAAAATTTTCTGTCACAGACAATAAGTGTACTCAAAGAATAAATATTTTTCTGAGTTGAACTTTCAGTTTGCCCTGAGAGAAATTAACAATCATTAGATAATACTTAAAGGAAATAGTCACTAGTGTAAGTCTGTTAATGAATATGAGGCTATTCATTCTGAATACAAGACCATTTTTAAAGCTATTACCTACCCTTGAAACCAGACATTTCTCTAGAGTTACTTAAATCTCTGTTCTGTTAAAGTTATTTAAATTCTATAAATGTCAAAACTGTTCTCACTGTCCATTTCTGTCCTGTTCCTCTAGGCTGTGTTTCTCAGCTCGTTCCCATCAGTCTACTCAGAACTTTTGAAGCTCTTTGATGTGAGAGAAGTAGCAAATTTGGTTCACGATGCTTTGGGCAGCTTGCCAACAGTCATGCATGGGGATGAGTCCCTTCAAGCTGTTAAATTGCAGAGTATTGGGAAAACTGTAGAGAGTCACCTGTACACTAACCCAGGTAAGGTTACTCTGGGCTGCCTGCAGATAAGGAGCTCAGATTGTGTGCTTTGTATCTGGGCCAGCAGGTGCCGAAGGGAATCGTGTTCCTAAGAAACAGTTCTTGAAGCACCGCTCTGTGTAAGCTGCAAAGCACAGTGCTAGTTAATGCACCGCAAGTAAAAGGAATATAGGAAATAACAGTTTATTCAAAGGTCTGGAAATGAGGAGGATTCTTCTTAGATATCATCTTCTGTTATCTGGAGCTAACTTCATTGGCTGCCTAAAAAGAAACAGATGACAATATTCCTGCCAGTAAAGTTCATCAGTATTTTTTTCTTCTTGGCCTTTCTTCCAGTCTCCTGGGTATTTTGGTCTTTGGACTCATCCCTCTTGATACTTGTAGAATGTCCAAACTGATGATCTACATGTTGCCCATAACCAGAAAAATGTCTAACTTTGTTATTTCCCATACGTCAGTAGACTTGCATGCTTGTATGCTTTCTTTTTTGCATTAAATATTAATATAGCTTCCTTTGAGGAAGAGTCAAATCTTTTTAGATGGGAAGAGTTAGGGCTAATAACAGAGAAACACATCTTGAACCATGTCCTTCTTGACATGGTTAAACAGGAATTGACAGAACTCCAACTGTTTTTTAGTCTAAGGGCACTACTTTGAGCGTGCAAATTCAGTAGCTGTGAAAATGAGAGGTGAGTGGAACATCTGGGTTTTATCCTCCAAGAAGGATGAGTTTTCTTGAAATCATCACTGATACAACATGTCAACATGCTAGCTATAGAGACATTACATTTATAGGTAAAATCCTACAAAAAAGAAAACCTCATATTGATAAAGCCTGTATCTTAGCTAATTCCTAAGTTGTGGTACACCTCTTTGCTATAAGAAAATTGTTACATGGCAAGAAACTTCGTGTTTTCCCAAAATATGAGGATTTGGACCTCTGTGCAAGGTAGTTACATAGGACTCTTCCTTTTAGTGAGGCAAACTGTTCAAAGCAGACAGAGGAGATGTTTAATTGTATGATCATTTACACTATATAGATCTATCAGTTATATTATGAAGGTAGGAAAAATCCCAAGTTGGTGCTTGATTTCATATGTTGGTTTTAATGTGATTATTTTATATACAACTTATTCCTTTTCTTTGTTTTGTTGTTTCTGACCCATGCCTGTGTTTTCCTTCTGCCCTACAGGCAATTTTTTCTTTCAACTGGAAATAGTTCCTGTCTACAAGTTTTGAGTTAGTTTCCCTACTAACTGTTATGAGAACAGTGACATGTCCATGCAGCCAGAGAGCAGGCATATATGTTTGGTTTTGGAATTGCAGTGATAGCTGCTTTTTTGGCTCAAGCATTTTCTTCTTCTGACATCCTTAAGTCCAGTATTTCATCCAAACAAGGGGGTATAAATTGAATAGGTCAAGTAAAACTACCAAAGCCAAGAGTAACTTCCTTGTTTTTTATTGTTCAAGGAGAATGCAGTTTATTTGTTTAAAAAGTTCAAATTTTCCAAGCAGGCTTGAAGCTTTGTCCATCTGTTTAGATACAGTAATCAAAATGAATGTCATCTTTCTGAAAGTAATCTTTAAAATATACTAAACTGAAGAAAGTATGTCTCTGCAGATGCTTTAGCACTATATGGAAATTAAGGAGGAAAGATGTGCTGTGTATTAAATGTTAATGTTGCATAGGAAAGTCACAAGGATTGCCCAGAGTCTAAGATTGCCCTGTTTCTAATTATGCCAAGCACATACTTGAGAAGCTCTGTGTCATGATTTTTTTCTTGTCTTTCTGTAAAATATTTGTAAAGGGCAAATATTAGCATTTTAAACAGTCAGCTAATTTGACTTCCTACATAGAAAAAAAATTAGGACAGTGACTGATGGTTCAGAGTTCCGATTATTACACCATTCCTTGTGCCCATTAATTTTTCTATATCCAGTGGCTGACATTGCAGCTGACAATTAGGAAGAAAAACAGTAACCTGAGACAAATATTGTCCAAACTTTCTCACCTAGTCCTTGGTTTGCATCAGAGGAGAATGAGCCAGCTCTCCTCTTCTGTAATACCACTACATCTCTCCACCTAAACAGATCAAGGGGTATTTAGATTCCGGGCTTGTAAGAAATGTATCTAAAGCTGTGTTATATGTGGTAGTTGTTTCAATAATTAGCACTATTGCCTCCCATATATAGTTGCAAGTCATTGTAAGATGCTTTTTGCTAGTCCATTTGTCTGGTAAAATAGAGTTTCTGATCATTTGATAAAGCTTTTGCAAAAATGGGGTACTTGAAACAGTTGAATAAGGATGCTCAGTTTTGCCTGAGATGCCTCAGGCCAGGTCATGTGTAAGAGTTGGCTATTTACAAGGCAGGTATTGCTACATGTAGATTTTTGGTCTTCAAAATGTAGTTGGTGACGCTGCAGTTATGGGTAAGCAGTGCACAGAGTAGATGGCATCTCAGGTCAAGTGACAAATGCTGTATGGGCTCATCAGGAAGCTATCTAGAGTTAACTGAGAAGAAACACCTTGACACAGGGCTGCTCCTGGTTTTTCCTGACCTTCTGGCCTGAGGGATTTGAGTTGTAGCTGCAGGAGAGGACCTGTGGCTCAAACAATAATGCTCATACATGAAATGTGTGAAAAAGCTACTATTACTGCTCTGTGATAGTTGTGGAGTTGAGTGACAGTGGACACATGACTGATACTGAGAATGGTTTTCAAGCATCAGCACTTTATTATTCCCCAGTACAACATTTTAAACCCTTTTCCTTCATAAGCATAACACCTGTGTGCCTTTACTCTTGTGGTTGGTCAATACATATCAGCATTCCATGCTTCTTTTCCTTCAATGCTGTTCACCTGTCTTATACAACTGCACCCCATTAGGGATGAGACTCAGCTGCAGCCCCACTCCCCATGTCCCATAATCTGTTCTCCTACAGTTGAGTAGTGATTGGATTGAGCTTTCTGTCATCTGCTGGCCAGCAAAATACCCCAGCCACAGAATCATAGGCTGGTTTACACAGTGAACCCTTCATCTTGTCTCTTCATGATGGGTTGCCAGATAGTCAAGAATTTAATATATGTAAGGCCTAAGACAGCTCAGGGAAAGGGAGCCACCCCCTGTAATCTAGGGGCTAAGCCTTTTTTATACAAATAGAAAAGTCCTGCTTTATTGCTTCAGCTGAAGGCTCTGTTTTGTTGTCCAGCAGGAATCAATAAGCAGATTTAGCAGTGGGCATCAGAAGGCGGCACTTTCCTAAGCGTGGGTCTGCCCATTCACCGTTTCCCTGCCCGGTTTCCCTTTGACCCTACAAGTCTTGCAGTGGATGAGTCAGAGGCAGCTGTGCCCACTTGACATCTCAGAGCACCAGGGACAACACTTGACTAAGCCAGGCTCTGAGGTAGAGAAAAACAAGATGCTGCCTTGGTTTCATTAAGAAACTTCCCCCCATTTGTGGTGCTACAGGCAGATAGGAACTCTCAGGCCAGTCCTGATGAAAACCTGCTGAAGCACTTGCAGTAATAAGCAGTCACTGGAGAGAGACTATTTATTGCCCAGTGTTAGGTTTCTGTACCATTGTTTTTCAATTGATTGATGGTCATTTGCCTACTGCCTTACAGCCTTTGTTTATTACTTTCTTTAGTAGGAAGATTCAGAGGTACACCTGAATAAATAATAAGTATGAAACATCCATTTAAAAAGAGCAGGAAAGCTTTTATTTCAAAAAATAAGAATATACTTAAATAGTGTGTGCAAATGGGCTTGTCCATATGATTTGTCTTTTGTTATACAGATGACTAGATGGTGAAAACAAGGGAATAGTAAATCATAACAAGATTAGTACTGTGTTTCAGTAAGTGAAAGAAACATAAACAAGAAGAAACATAGACAAATAAAATCTCAGAATAAATATAACTTCTTCTGCCTTATGGAAAAAATAGAGGAAATAATTGATGGGAGGGAAAGTGTGTGTATAGAAAGTGTAATCCACAAATACCTGCTTGGCAAAATTTTTTTTAAGAGTCATTTTACAGCTAGAGAAATCAATTTTTAGCATATAATTGCATTAAATGAGCAAAGGGAGTAGTTGAATATATTTCTATAATGCATGTTATAATAATTTAAATTTTAATAGAGAAAATTATTCAAATACATTTCTATGGGAATGTAATTTCTTAATTTCTTAATTATGGAAAAGATTTTAAAACAACAACAAAATGAAAATAAGTAATATCCTTCCCATTTATCAAGCTGTGAATAGTTGTTTAAAGTGTTATCACAAGTGTAAGTGTTAGGGTTCTTCCCATGTAATATTGTCTTTAATTGTAATAAAAATAAGAAGAAATAAGTAGCATGTTAATGATATTCCTGCATAATTTTCAGTGAATTCAGGACTTCAAATAACCAAAGAAATGTGTTCAGAAAATGAAATAGTGAAAAAGGCAAATTATTTTTATTTAGACATCAATAGTCTACGTTGCTCATACTTGGTAGGAGTGGGGAATCTGGAAACGTGAAAATTCTGAAAAAAATCTGAAAATACTGCTGCTGGTCTGTAAAGCAGAACTCTTGTAGAATAACTGTTAATAAGTTCCTGATGAAGTCTGTTGTAACCTTGGCATATAAATGGATCCTGTCACATGGCAGGAACACTAGAGCATAATTTCTCATTGTTTCGAATACAAGTATTACTCTTCTGCTTTTTTTAAAATTTATTTTGGATGACAGTTCAATAAATACTTAAAATTTCTTTTATATGTAGTATATTCCACATAGTGGTGTTTTTCTCCATCCATGATACAACGTAGTGACTTTCAGCATATTGTTTACTCTTCAAACATTTTCTTATGATGGTGAAGTAAAAGCTTCTGCTTATCAGAAATAGTTTTGGACTGAGGACATATTTTATATATGTATTAAAATTAAATTATTCTATGAAAAGCTCCTATTCATAAAATATTTCACTTTTTCTAGATTCTCGATGCATTCTTCTTCCAGTAGTTTTACATCATCTCCACATGCATTTGCAAGAGCAGAAGGACCTGATAATGTGTGCCCGTATCCTTAGCAACATATTTTGCCTCATCAAGAAGAACAGCTCAGTGAGTAAACTCCATGTCACATCCAGTGGAGCTTCTTTATATGGCTCAGTGACATTTAATGACACAAGCTGGACCTTGTCCAGGAGCATTTTAAAGAGTGTAATGAATCTGCATAACATGTCATTTTGATTTTTTCATTACTCTTTTCTTTCCGTGCATGAGTATTTTAATTGTATCATATAGTGTTCTGACAAGCTTTTGCACTTCTTGAGCATTGTGTTGGAAAGAAAGAAATGTCTGCTTTCTTTTAGGGGCATTTTCCATTGTGGGCTATATACTTTTAGGGGACACAGGGCTGATATAGGTAAAGAGATTGATTGCAAGGGGGATTGCACTTAGTTGATAAACTTTGTGGCCAATTTCTGACATTTGTGAGTTAATGTGTGAGAGCTGCATATGAGAGCTCGCTTAGACAGGTGTATTGCAAATGGGAAGGTGATGATAGGTTCTGACAGACAACAGGATATAAGACAAAACCAAGCATTGCCTGCAACTAGTGCAACATATGTGTGTCAAGGCCAACATATATGACCTTGTAATGCATTAGTGAGAACTCCTTTATGTGCTTCTTCATTTCATACCCCTTTCAGCAATTAAAGTTGCTTTGT
Organism: Toxostoma redivivum; assembly: GCA_013397375.1. Lineage (NCBI taxonomy): Eukaryota > Metazoa > Chordata > Aves > Passeriformes > Mimidae > Toxostoma > Toxostoma redivivum. Next base: position 73,990 of record VXBI01014665.1, on the reverse strand, counting down.
CAGTGACTTGATATGAATGTGGCTTGCATCTTTCGCACTGTAACAACATATTCCTTCCAGCTGCTCCTGGATAAGTATAAAACCTCACCACAGGATAAAGTGATAGACACTAAAGCAGAGCTGTTGTTTTGGGCTGGGAGAAAGGTTTTCATGTCTGGTCTGAACTTCAGATCTTCCATTTGGAGTTACCAAGCCAGAGATGAACACAATTACAAGTGGATATCTACATAAAACTCTCCCAAATGTTCAGGATATGCAGCTACTATTTTTAGTATTCTTTGAGTAATTGATACTATTAACAACTTAGTGACTTTGGCATGTTTTTTGATACATGAGTACAGAATTTCAGTCCTTATGATCAAGATAATTTAGAGATTGAGGGGAACAAGTGAATTTGCAGAAAAGTAGCTTTAAAAATTAAGGCTATTGCTTATTCCAAAAGGAGTTTGTAGTAGTAAAGACAAGGATCCTAATGGTGGATGCAGTTCCTAAATATACTGTGTACTGTCTGTTTTCATAAGAAGCCAGTTTAACAGTCCCTTGATGCTAGATGAAGTGACAGAGAACATGGCTTGACACTAGATTCAACTTAAGTCCAAGAAGGAATTTTGAGTTTTGTGACAAATTATATACTTTACAGTGTCTAGGAAGCAAAATAAAACTAAAGAAAAAAAACCCAAATCACCCCTACACTTCAAATGTCAGCAAAGTTGTTCTATTTGTTTGTCAGTTGAGTTTGTTTGGTTATGTGCATTTGATGATGATGTGTTTCTTTCTGTAAAGAAGGGTCATGTTAAACAATGGATAAAATTTCTCAGATAAGATGGTGGTTTCTGCTGCAGTGGAGACTTAAAACAGTCTTGAAGTAGGGAATACATATTTCCATCTGAATTAAAAAGGAGAAGTAATTGCAACTTGACTTTATCAAGTGTTTTTGCTGGTGGTTTTACTGGTAATTGAGGTGTTCATGGTCTGTTTGGCAGTGAATGCTTTGATTCCCTTGATGTTGTGTACAAGCAGTTGCAAGCTCACATAAATGAGTGATTTGTGCTACTCAACTGCTGGGAAGCAACGTAGCTGGGCCTTACTGATGAAGCAGGTCCTGAAGGTTGAGCATCATCTGCTTGTTTCTGATGATAGTTTCAAAGTATAAAACAGGATTTTGCAATTTCCTTAGAAGATATGAGTTTTATAAAAATCTATAAAAATCTTGCCCGAAAAGTTTTTGTATATTATTTACTGCTTTCTTCTTTCTTTCTTTCTTTCTTTTTTCAAGTGAAAATAGAGCTATGCTAATTTGATGAACACTTATATATTCAAAGTCATCCCTGTAACTGTCCTCTGTGATGTAATTAATGGAAAACTGTTGGGGAATTAATTCCAATGAATAGAATTTAACAATATCTGGATTAGAGGATAGTCCTTGTTTCTTGAATGTAGCATTCATAGTAAACTGTAATTTGTTTCTACAAGTGCATCAAAGGAATTATGCTTGTGGTCATATTTATATTTTAAAGTCTTAAACGTTTTATTTATTATTTAAGGAAAAATCAGTCCTGGAAGAAATTGATGTGATTGTAAACAGTCTGCTAGATATTCTATTAAGGACCATACTAGAGATCACCAGCCGACCACAACCATCGGGCTCTGCAATGCGCCTCCAGTTTCAAGATGTGACTGTAAGTTTCTTGCAATGAAAGTGCTCACAATTGTCACTGGTTGGACTACTAGATTTGTGACTATATTGTCTTTATATTGTAATTCAGTGTTAGACTTTGTGTATAAAAGAGAGAATGAAGAGGACAATGAAAACCTTTCTTGCATTCTACTCATTTTTAGTGGAAAGAGTAATTTTTTTCATTAAGTTTGTTTATAGATTGTGACCAAAAAACACAAAACAGAGCAAAAAAAAAAGCCCAAAAGATAACATTGCTTTTGAGACTTTCAGGTTAGTAATGATTTCAGTATGTTCCTTTTGTTTGCAGTATAATAGCTTTCTGAAACTGTCCTTCAGTTTGAATTCCTGAAAATAGAAGAGTATCAATCAATAATAGTTCCTGAAATGCATACATTTTTCATGTTGAAACAATTCTAAAGATGCCTGCAGAATTTGTGATAACTTGTGCTAATCTAAATTTATTACTTGAAAGGTATTTTGTTGTTCTCTGGGCTGAGCGTTTGAGCTTTGTTTTTGTCACATGAAGCTGAGCATACAGGATAGATTTAGAAGATTAGCAAATGATGTTTTGGTGAACCTGCTGTAACAACTCATGGAAATTAGAGGGTTGAAATACAGGCATTTACAGAAAAGCCTGTGATGAGCATTGATAAAATAAAATGAAGTGTTATTTTATTTTGTTTGCAGCAAGGTTTTAGCTTTGCTTTTCAAGGGCAAATTGGTTCTAATATAGCCAGGCATGTGACCCCAAGAAGATGTCAGTGGTTAGCATTTTGTGCAGAAAACATACTATGCTGAGTGATTTACCATCTCATTATACATTTATTAATTGCTCAGTGTTTACACTGTAACCGTTTTTGTTAATGGATAGGGGATTGCTTTTCAAACCAGAATTTCCTCTGAGATCAAACATTTCAAAGGCATTTAATAGTTGTAGAAAAAAATTGTTGTTGGGGTTTTTTTGACTGTTTTCTTTTTTCCTTTAGCCCCACAGAGAGCAAACAGTATATGGAGTATTTTATGGAGCTGACCAAGTTCTGTAATTACATAACATCATGCTTGAATCACTGGTTCAACAGCAATATGCATCTAAGAGTTTGGGAGGTTTTTTCCTTTAAATTACAAAATTGCAAATGTATGCCATGTGGCATATCAGGCCACAACAAGAAAATCTAAGCTGAAGAAGGTGTGGTAGTGTTAGACTGTTAGCAAAGCTCTGATCTTATTGGTTTCTTGTGAGATATCCCCTTGCTTGCAGATTACGTTTTCATTAAACACCATGACAGCCTATTTCTTTTGCACCATCCAAAAATTAGACTCTGAAAGTGCTTTCAAGTTGCAAAATTTTCTTTTATGCATCAGAAAAGCCATGTTATTGTCACTGCAGGCTCCCAAAGAATACTTAATGTGGAAGTGACTCACAGCACAGCATAAGGCAATTATATACATTTATGTAGAAATATCATACAGTATGGGCTTCTGGCAGCACATGGAGCCAGGTTCTTGGAACTATTTGTAGAGCCCATATGATAAAGTACTCAGTGTGACTACAGCAGTAAAGTCTGTTCCAGTATGTTACCATTATTTCAAACTGCATAAAAAAATTCTTTGTGAGATGTACCATGGGAGCTCACTTTATAAAATTCTGCCATAGAATGAGATACAGTCTTCCTTGTGGAAGTAGTCCCAAACCCATCTGAGTGTGGTCTCCTAGGCCCACGTGTCCCTGTTTTTCTTCACAAAGAAACAGCATCAAATCAGGCAGCACTGGGCTTTGTGCAGCCATGATTCTACCATTTCTTTTAAGTAGCTTTGATACCTGAATACCGTTTAATTTTCTGTGAGCAGTCTTGTTCAATGGTAACCTACAAGATGGGTGTGATGCTTCAAACTGAGCATGAAGCAGACACAGCTTCAGGGTGTCAGTGTTACAGATGTTGTATTGACAAACATGGAATTTAATGCAGTGGTGCAAGTGAAATTTTTGCTTTCCTTAAGAAAAAAATTCATTTGCATATAAAAAATTTGCAGAAAGCAGTCCAATTAAAGTGAACTTTAATTGATTTCAGATCTTGAAAGTTCAGTCCCTCTGAACCTAAAAGAACTGCAATTTAATTGAAATAATAATTTTTTAATAATTGTGCACCTTAAATAAGACACAAAAAATTACTTAAGGAATCTACCTAAGGGATTTTAGTATACTGTCTGGCTTGACTTTTAACACTGGAATTGGACCCTAAATGTTTTTTAACAAGGTTGTTATGTGTGTGGAATTTGCTTTTGTGCATGATTTGAAAGTTAATCTGTGGCCAGCACTGGTAGAAATCCTACAACATACATTTTTATGCTGAGTTCAACAAATGAAGCTGAATGTGCATTGCTATTTTAAAAACCAGCCTGTATAGCTACCTACATTCAAATTAAAAGGCCAAATTTAGAAGTCAGTTAACAATTAGCTAAAGCTGATACTTTTATAACATTAATCAGTCTGTCAACTATAATAGTACAGCTTTCTGTAATAGGATGTGATTTTTAATATACTACTATATAAGTTTAAACAAATGTGGGAACATAGAAGAAAGGCGACTGAAAAGGACTGCTTAAAATTCCTAGGCAGGAAAGGAATTTTGTCACTCAAGCTAGCAATTGGGTATACAGATATTTACAAGACAACAGCTGTAACCTTTATGTTTATGCCCAGAGCATGAATAGTAAGAGATTTTATAGCCTTAGGATATTGTTTTGAGATTGTGATTCTATGTTTCTATGAATGCTATGTTTACTGTAAAATAAGGGGAAGTAAGAAATTTAGAATCATTGCTTCAGTGTAAAAGTATCACCATGTTGCCAGGGAAAGTCATCACACACGATCAAATGTACCAGGTATAATCACAAATGAATTAGGCCTTCCAATGTAAAATCCAGAGCAGCCACCCCTGTAAAAACATACTTATTCTTTTTAATCTTATTTTCTGTTTTTAATGAAAGATGAAGGGAAATCTTCCCAAAATTTGACTTAGCGAACTAATGAAAGACACCATTTTAAAGTACTGTTATCACCTGTCTGTTCTCTCATTCTCCATTCCTGGTACAGGCAGAAATATATTTCCCATTTTTCAGCAAGCCTGTAAGATTTCAAAATTCTTCTTTCTAAGTATTGGGATGCAAACTAGACCTTTGATTCTTTCCTGTCCTCATCCATTCTGCAGTCAAACCTGGCTGATACCATCCAGTGTTTCTTCCCAGTCCAAAAGTGAATAAGCAGACAGGAAAGGGTGAATGGGTGAACCTGTTTCTTCTTGGCTTTTTGACTGCTCAGTGGAGATACCCAGTGCAGTTCTCTGCTCTTTCAGTAAGAAATTTTTCTGTAAACCCAAGAAATTTCTGATCAAAACATTTTCAAAGTTTGTCCAGTCCTACAAATGAGTTTTCTTTTTGACAAATCTTGGGGTTTTGAGATTACAGAATGTGTTCAAAAATTCCCAGCTAATTCCATTCATTTCTTCCCTAAAGGAAAACAATAGCATTCTTCCCAGAATTCTTGCAAAATATGTTTGTTTATATTTGTTTCAAAGCTGAGTTGACTAAAGAGGTTGTAATTTTAGCAATCTAAGTAATTTGTTTAAAAACAGATGCAAGGAAAACAAATAAAAATAAAAATTTTACTGGTTTAGTCCTGCTGGAACTATTTAAAGTAGATTTTTCTAAGTAAATAAACTCCATTTAGGAAAAATATTTCCTTAAATGGGAAGAAAGTACCATCAATGTATTTTCACAAAATGTGGAGTTGAAACCTAATTGTAGATTAATTTCCCTTCCATTTTGTTAATTATTTTGAAGTGCTTATAATATAAGAGTTAAAAGCTCTAGTGCAGAAAACATTATAATATTTCTCCTTTTGGTTTATCTGAACAGGGGGAATTTGTCTCCTGTTTATTGTCACTCTTGCGACAAATGACTGATAGACATTATCAACAGCTTCTCGATAGCTTCAACACAAAGGAAGATCTGAGGGTGAGTAACAGAATTGCTTCCGCTTGCTTAGGCCTTTTTATTTCTCTTTTTGATTTCTCTCTTTAAGATATCCCTGTGCTTTGATGAATCACTTCAGTATTTAAATGCAATATGTTTTACAGATTAGCTAGCTATTGCATAACTTTTCCTGGGAACTTGAGTCCACTCTTACAGTGGGGCAAGGCTGTTATTCCTTCTATGACAGTAGAGAGAATATGGATGGAGGGAACTACAAAATTACTTTAAAACCATGAACTTAGCCTCTTTTAAAGATGGTGTCAGTCTAAAGTTACATTGCTCTTGTTTGCTTCTTATTGTCAGGCAATTGGGGGATTTTATCTTTGACTTATTATTCTTGCTTATTTTTTTCATTCATTAAATTATGTATGGCAATAGCAAACATGCAGCTTGAGAAATGGACGATCAACTAACTCTTCATTTTTCTTAGCTGTGCAGCACATCCATTGGCAGGAGGATGTATCAGACTTATAAAGTCTGTCTGCTCATTTGGATCATAGAAAAGAGTAGCTGTGGGGGTCCTTCAAGGCAACATCTACCAGTTTCATTGATTGGGTTACTGGATTTGTGGAGATACAATATTTTTAATTGCTTTATGGAGGAGGGGTGTGATTAAAAAAAATTTTTTTGAAATTAAGTTTTCCTGCATAAACGTATACACTAAGATTTCCACTCTATTGGACCCTGGAAAGTTATGTAGTACCAAATTTGATTCACACAAAAAAATCTTGAGTAATCATTTATGCACATTATTCAGCCAGGAATCATGTCCTAATGTGACAATATATTTTAGGTGTAGCTCCTTAATTAGCATTTGATATACTTACGTGCTGCCCTGAAAAGGGGAGTCTGGTAGTGGTGCAATTTACTTAAATTTCTGATAGCTGCTTAGAGCTGAAGAGAGCATACCATTTGTGAGTGCCTTTTCTTTGAGTGAGGTGGTCATATAGAGCTTGACAGATAAAAAATGCTGCTAAGAAGTTATAATAAATCAAGAGCACTATCTAGGAGTTGTATAGGGTGAAAGATTTTTATATAAGCAGTACAGCATCTGTTTTCACCTAGCATAGTTGCTATCCTTGGGCAATTTTTTAGTAAATATTGTGGAACCTAGGCATTTTTTAGTGGAAATATTTTACCTTTTGTGTGAGTTCTGAACAGATATTCCTAGGAGTTTCAGGCTTTATTTCTGTTTGATATATCTGTGAAATACAGTGTTGAGTTTATTCAGACTTTTCTTCCTTCTAGAATATGAAAAAATCTCTGGAATTAATGCTTGAATGGGGTTTGATTTGACACATTTATATTCCCCCCACGCACATACCCTACTATTACGCAGAGACATATGGAAAGCAGCTGTAGCTGGTGCCATCAGCTATCAAAACTAGGAGGTCTTAAGAACTCAAGTCCAGAGTTTGTTATTTCCATTCACTCTTGTGATCTCATCGAATCAGCATCAGCTCAAGCAGTGATTCAGTGGTAGTAGTCTGATCATCATCAATGCAGCATTCCTTCTCTTCTGAATCTTAAATAATATATTGTTTTTTCCTCTCACTTGGAAATAGCAAATATCACTGAGAGCAAGAGGGAAAGATGAGAGCTGGTGAGACCAACACTGCTGTTAATCATGAGGTGATTGTGTGTGACTAGGCTCTCTAAACCATCTTGCTACTTCTCTTTTTACTTTTCTGCTTTGATTGCCAAATGTGGAATTTTCTTTGCCTTAAGATATCTTAGGAAATTATAACAGTATGAATAAATGAAAATTCAAAAGGTGTAAATATCAGTGATAAGACTTTGTTTTCTCCTGAGATGCTTTAGAAGCTGAAATAGTAGCCTTAGTTAATCTAGTGGCTAGCTGGGATTTAAACTTCAGTGATGATTACCATCAGCTTGCTGTGTTTCTGACTTCTCATTTTGTCCCTAGTCAGTGATATCAAAGTTGGGTCTTCCTAAAGCCACTTTATGAGTTCCAGATCTGATTGGAGGTTTACAAGAAACTTACCTTGCTTACAAGGGAGTGTAACCTAGGCCTTTGAATTGCTTTGTGCTCTGCTTTTTTTGCTTTAGCTACCTCTAGTTATAATAACCATAAAAACCAAAATAATAGTTTATAATAACCATAAATTATTATGGATTTGGTACCACATGACATTTCATCTTCCAGACTAATTCTCAAGGTGACTATGTCAGTACTTGCATGAATGTATGTTTGCACAGCATTTGTGATACAGTTAATAAAAATACTCCTACCAAATGACTTCTCCAACAAAAATTCACCCTTGAAAGTGCTTGCAAAGAAGGAAAGAAGGTTTTGCAGTTCTTTTTGTTCTTTTTTTTTTTTTTTTGCAGTCTATACCAAACTTACTAAAGGCTTGTTTCCAGCTTGTTAAACAAAGAAAAGCAAAATGGAGACGTTTAAGGCATCACTCAGATGCATGTCATATAAATATGTGTACGTCATTCCTTCAAAAAGTAGTTGCTTATGGAAATATTCCCTCTATTTTGTAAATATATTTATCTTAAATAATTGACATGGTGACCGTTTTGTCAGTTTTTTAAGAGAGATTTTTCCACTCAAAGCAGAAGATAGGAAAAGCATTTTATATTTTAAAACATGCAAATGAAGTATAAAAGAACTGTCAGGGGTTTCATGGCTGAGTGATACTTCACTCACTTTTTGAAACCCTGACTTTAACAAGATAGCAATTTTAAATGCTTCCTTTTATCTTTTGATATTATTTTAAAGATATGCTCTTTTTTCTTCCCACAAAATGCTTTCTACTTCTAGTAAATATATTTTACAGTAATTCATAGAACAGAGGCACCCTTGTAGGCGGATATTTGCTGCTGTGGAAAAGCTCAAATATCATTTATGACAAAAGGTAACAGTGGAAGTTATAAGTAGGAGGAGATCAGTGGGAAAGTGAATGCAAAAGAACAGTATATTTTAGCACCATGCAGCTTTGACCACAGTAAGGTGGCTTTGATCAATATGTTTGGGGTTTTCAGTTAATAGATGAAAAGAAGACAAACAAGTAAGCACCTAACAGAAGGCCTAGTTTTTATTCATTGGCAGTGTACCCTACATAATGTGACAGAATAAAAATTTAATTAAGGAAAGGATAATATTTCATAGGGATGGGTATAAATCTTACTAGTTCTGTCATCCCTCTCTTCCATCTCTAGGAGCCTGAGCAGGGTAAGGTGGGTGCCAAATTCTAATACCTAGTGAAGTTTTTTCCACTGTTCTCTGCTGGCCCCTGGTACACACGCCATGTGAGGTCTGTAGGCATGGGGAGTGTCTCTGGTGGAGAAGCTCACTTCTAGCCACCATCCTTCCCCTGCTATGCAGGGACATCCACTCACATATTGGACTTATGAAAGGATGAGTTTTGGGGCAGAGGGGTAGATCTAAAGCCACTCATTTATGTGGCTTCTGGTGTAGATTAAGAAAGCAGTGAAGCAAAGAAGATTTGGGAAAGGAACTGGCTGAGGGATGGGTGAGTTGCCCAGGAGATGACAGCTCACTGTGAAACCATCCTCTTTCTTACTGGCATTTGACACTCTGGATGCTCTATGCAACCTTGATACCATGTAGCCTGATAATCCTACAGTGTGAATCAAAGCAACGGAACATCATGTAATTAGCTTCAAAGTAGACTGTTGACCCAAATGCAAATGCTTTCTAGGTGTACCCCAAGAGATCCAATGAAGAGTGTGATCTGCTTTGCAGAGGATTTTACATGCATACTCAGAAATGTGCAAAGAAATTCCAAGGCAGTTTTTTGGTTAAATGAATTGATGCTTTTTGATCCTTCAGGCAGCTGTGCTTCTCACTTAATCACAGTTTGAAAATTTCATTGAGCAAATATTGCTGCTTGAGGAAAACCAAACTGTGTTTTATTATTACTTAATCATAGAAACATAGAATGGTTTGGGTTGGAAGGAAGCTTAAAGATCAGGCAGGAGCACCTTCTAGATTATGTTGCTCAGAGCCCCATCCAGACTGGCCTTGAGCACTTCCAGGGATGGGGCTTCTACAACTTCTGTGGGTAATCTGTCCCACTGCCTCACTATCTTCAAGTAAAGACTTTTCTTAATATCTAATCTAAACCTACTGTCTTTCAGCTGGAAGCCCTTCTCCCTTGTCCTGTCACTACATGCTCTTTTAAATAGTCTCTCCCCATCTTTCTTGCAGGCTCCCTTCAGATGCTCAAGGGGCTTCAATTAGGTCACCCTGCAGCTTCCTCTTTTCCAGGCTGAACAATCCCAATTCTTCCAGCCTTTCCTCACAGGAAAGGTACTCCATTCCTCTAACCATCTTGGTAGTCTCATTTGGATCCAGCAGGTCCCTGTCCTTCCTGTGATGGGGCCCCAGAGCTGGGTGCAGCACTCCAGGTGGGGTCTCACCAGAGTGGAGCAGTGGGGCAGAATCCCCTCCCTTGAGCAGCTGGCCATGCTGCTCCTGATGCAGCCCAGGATACAATTGGCTTTCTGGGCTGGGAGGGCACTTTGCCTGCTCATGTCCAGCCTCTCATGCACCCCAAGTCCTTCTTGGCAGGGCTGCTCTGGATCTGTTCCTCCCCCAGCCTGTGGTGATACAGGGGTTGCCCTGACCCAGCAGCAGCACCTTGCATTTGGTCCTGTTAAAACTCATGGCATTTCCACCAGCCCACTTCTTGAGCTTGTCCAGGTGCATCTGGATGGCATCACAGCCTTGAGGTGTGAAGTTACTTTAAGTTGTGTGAATTAGTACTGAACTTTATAGTGCTATCTAGTATTATCTTACAAATAGGACTAGACCTTATGTACAGTAGGTAGGAATATTAGGAGATGGTATTTAGAGTATGTAAAAGGACAAAATTCCTTCCTTTTTGTCTTTTAAGATAGAAGACATATGAGACATTAATTCTATCTGTACTCAACCAACCAAATGTTAGCTCACTTATACTGCCGGCAAAAATGTTTTTTAAATGTTAAAATCTGTTACTAAATCTATGTTTTGCATCTAGTATCGCTACATTGATGACACAATTTTCTATTTTTTTCAGTGAAAATTAGAAATAATTAGCCTGGTATTAATGATTCAAAATTTAATGCCAGTGTCTACATTTGCTTTGTTTCAAAGTTTGCTTGGAATAGAAGATGTATTTTGAACCTAGCATAGTTACCCAAAGAAATGAAGTACATATAATCTTCCTTTCTGACTGTTATTCTTAATGACTTTTGAACAAGCTGTCTCAAAGGCACTAAATTTACACCTCATACAGCCCTTGGGTTTTAAATCTTCAAAGCACTGCATAGTTTTGTGGTTTCCCAGTAACAGCCATTTGGCCTCTTCAGTTCAGCAGTCCACTGGTGAGATCCCTAATGGCAGCAACATGTGTTGTGTCTGGATGACAGATAAAAAGGGAATATGGGAGAATCTGGGATGTTATTGTGAGGTGATATGCAGCAGCATTCAAGGTATTGCCTTATTGTTGGAATTATGGCACAGAGCTGTGGCCTGTAACCTCTCACAGGGGAGGGAGGTAACCTCTGCAAAATAAAAAGGCATTTAAGTACAAGGTGCAAAGCTATAGAAAAATGCCCTGGAATAAATGTGTTGTTCATAGAGCTAGGCACTTTTTTAATCTGTAAAGCTGGTCACCTGCATTCAAATAGTACGTTATCTGCAGTGAGAATTATTTATACTCTTTAATACAGATAATTTTTTGGCATCTTGCTCAGAAAACAGGTTGTATCTTTATGTAATCTTCTCTGGTGGGTGGGTGTGGGGATCTCATCTGCCTTACCCAATGCCTGTATTCTTCCCCCTTTACAGTGATTCTCTAATGAAAGACATCTGTTGTGCAATGCCTGTCATCTACACTTTGATAAATGCACTTGAGAATATATTTTGGTGTTCAAAATTATTTGTATCTTCATCTCATCTGTGTTTTGGGGTAACTCTGTGCAAGTGATGTGGGCAGAATGAACGCCAAACATTTCAAGGTCAGGTACTGCACTGATTCTGTGAAATGTGTTTACATCACTTGCCTCATGCTCTTCATGTTATCAAAAGCTCAATTTTCATACTGAAAGAATACTGGCAGTACCATACATAATCGAGATGGTCCCTTGTTGTTAAGTTTTATTTGTGAAAAGAAAACTGAAAAAAAAAACTATGCACTGAAAGGAATAATTTTATTATTTATTAGTGAGTTACATGACATAGGAGATGATAATGCTAAAAGCTTTCAAACAGTGCTTTCTACATTCAAAGTAGCTCACAGGTGTTGACTGTTTCTTAGATCCAGCAAATGAGGCAGAAAGTTTAAGTGACCTGCACACAGCCAGCCAGCTGCATTACCAGTTATGGGGCCTGGGCATCTCTATTGGAGTCACTGGTCTTTGTCAAGTCAGTGACAAAATTGTCCTTACACTCTCTCTGCTGCTTTTAGAATGAATCTCAAAAGTGATGAAAACCTGGCATGATTAAGAAGATATTCTGAACTCTCTGGTGTTTGTAAAGTGCTTTTTTGATTTGCAAATTGTTCTCAACATTGCATTTGTGGAAGTGTATGGGTGGAAACCAAATGCATCTTTGACATTTCTTTTATGCACTGCTGTCAATCAAATGGCACATTATATTATTTTCATTATTTTAAGAAGAAAGGATTAAATCACTATTTGAAAATTCTTGTGAAGTAATAAAAAAAAAGCATTCAGAGGTTTATCTATGGTGAAAATAAGTGCAATTCTGCTATGTCTATAATGATTTTTTTCTCACTGATTAAAATATTTTTGAAGCTCACTGCTTTTTTTAAAGCAGCAAAGACATATGACTACTTCTTTTCCTTCCAAAGGATTTCCTGTTGCAGATTTTCACAGTATTTCGGATACTAATACGACCAGAGATGTTTCCAAAAGACTGGACAGTGATGCGTTTGGTTGCAAACAAGTAAGGCATTTTTAATGTTATTAACAAGTTCAGGTAGTATGCACAGATCATGATAAAAATAAAGTTATATGATGTATGTAATAAAAATTCAATGTATTTTTTATAATGCTGGCTGCAGTTTTTCTTCTTCTAATTTAAGATTTCAAATCTCTGGACTTCTTTAATGCCACAAATTTATTATACAATCTGTACCTCTTTCTGTTCTGAATTTTAGTAAGCAAACATAACTGGAAACTCAGAAACACTTTTACAGAGTAAAGCTGCAAAGCATCAACAGCTTTGTTTTCCAAGTAACAAATGACAAGTCTCTAAGGAACTTCTTTTCAAATCTGTTTCTCGAATTCTGAGTTGGTAAAGTTGGTAAATTTGCTCTCAAGAAGAAATTATCAATTGTAATATTGTTAATGATGATTTTCGTGTTTGTTCATTTAGTGTTTGTCAGAAAAATCACAAAAATCACAAATCAGGAAATGAGGTACAGCACAAGGCAACAGTCACATAAGGCTCTAAGCACTGCTTAGTGAGATTTTCACATGAAACCTGCCCATCAGCCATTCTTTCTCTGCTCAGGCCTTATTTTTAAAGAAACAGGTTCCCAGCATTTCTAAGAAGTAATTACAACATGTCTGAAACAGTATAGTTTGATTTCATGTCTACCACCACCTGTCCTTTTTGCAGTCTTAGCTTTAGATTAGATAAATCAGCTGAACAGTCAGCACAGTTATACACAAACATCAGTGTCAGCAGAGGAGAGGCGTTGTGTTGGGCAGAGCTAGGAATCCAGAATGAAGGATTGACTTAAACTTTCATGATACGTATTGCAGTGCCTGATTAAAATTCAGTTTTAGTCTGCATTGTGCCTGCTGGTTTCAAGGAGAATTTTAATTTGTGGTGCTGTACATACTACTAGTAGCGATATTATTGGTACAATTAAATTTAGCAACACTTGTGTTTATGATCTGTGTTTGTTATATGTATGTGGATATGCAAGTATAATAGTATTTTTTCAAACTTTGTTATGACTTGAAATAATTTTTTATTACTTTTTATTACCTCAGTGCTGCTAATCTTTTCAAGTTTGAATTCCAGAAAAAAAAAGTTACTAATTAAAGAATTGATGTCTGTTTGTTTCTGTGTATGATACTAAATAAGGTATGACTGACACCTGCCTTCATCTGGTAATCATGCTTAAGAAATAAACAGTGAAACACAAGAATGAAAGGAATAAAAAAATAAGAACTTTTATACAAAATAAATAATCTAAGAAATTTTATATGTTTCAGTAACAGCAGTCTTGGCAGATGGGTTTGCAACAGCTGACATGTACAGAACTAAGGTTTAGGAACGACCTTGGCATGTGTTACATGGCTGGTGATATTCAGACGATACCAAGTTCTGCAAAAGGAGCACTTTTCTTCTCCAGTGTTTCAGTAACCATCACACATCCCACACATCTCCCTTTATTAATCCATGTCATGTTGTTTCTGACCATCTAGGAGATGAGTCTATGCCCAGTTCTGTCAGGCATAGAAGACAGGCAGAAGATAGATGACAATAGTTGCTGATGGGATTGGATAGGAGGAGCTCATCAAACCAGCCAGCTGATCTTGATAACACACAATTGCATAAGCGCTTCTGCCAGCAAGTGGGCTATAAGCACATCTTTACCAATTCAGCTTTCAATAATTGCTTGGCTAGGAATTTGTTCCTATGTGGAGGAAGTTCTAGTTTGCTGTGAAGCAGGGGCTTGACCAGGTGTACTTAAAAGCTGAAGCCTCATTATTCCTATGTTCCTATTCTGTTCTTTTTTGAGGCAGCAGAAACAACAGGCTCTTCTCTCGTCAGCTGCAGAGACCTAGTTTTTTCCAGAGCTGTTTCTGAATGGGAGCTTCTTCCTTTACCTCATGTCCCTCACTGCAATGGCAGTGGCTGCCTTCCTTCAGCTTCCTCAAGGTATTCAGAAGCACAGAGTAGTAGCTTCGCTAGAGTTGTTCCCACCCAAAATTTTTAAGTGCAAAGGAAAGAGCCTGGAGTCAGATATGAAAGTGGGGCACTGCCTGCCCCACAGAGAGAAGTGAGCTGTTCTTCCTGAGCTTCACTTCATCAGCCAGAGCACTTCCAGAGATCTGTGACTCTTCAGAACTGAAGGCAAAACTTCCTGAACTCTCTACTCTATTCGTGTCTAAAAGAAAAAGTTAGAAGGTCTAGCCCATCTTTTTAAAAGAAGAATTAAGTGATCCAATAACAGTCTGGGTCTTTTCAAACTTCTGCTTCCCAGGAATAAACCAAGTGCAGTATTTCCTGTGTCCCATGGCTGCCTTCTGATCTGTCTGGCCTTTCACTCATGAGGCTGTAGCTCACCTGAAGGCAGTGTGTGTGTCACAGGAGCTCCACCCATCAACAGCAGCACCGGTTTTCTCCCTGTCCCTAGAGTGAGATAAGAATTCAAACTGTCTGATATTTCCAGGAAGAGAGATTTAGCCTGTCTGAGCCTAGGGAAGAAATAAGTCTTAGGAAGGATTTAATCAAGGAATAAGCTTTTCCTGGGAGAGAAATTCCTTTTTTTCTCTTACTTATGTATGCAGAAGTAGAATTACCTGAAATATTTCTAAGTCTTAAAATGCCATAATTCTTACAATATACAATATTTACATATAAAAATATGATATATAAAAATATCCCTTTGCTCTTAGGGTTTTCTTTTCTTTCTAGTTGAAATGTTTTCAGTAATTATGTAGCATTTGATACGTGGATGCTGTGTGGGAAATTAAAAAAAACCCACCAAAACCAGAAGGTACTATGAGCTCAAGAAGTCAAGTCTGTAACTGTCCAGAAACTAAGATGTTTCATGATGACACATGTATGATCTATCGTTCTGAATGTTCTGATGCCCAACGTGTGAAAGTATTAATGGCTAGCATTATAAACTGCCAATTGACTTCTAAAATTTGAGAAATAAAGTAACATTTAAAAAGGCAAACTTAGTACTAAAGCAGAGAAATAGATTTTTTGAATTGCATTCTGTAATGGAAAGAGAACATGCAAAAACATCCTTAACTTCTTTTTGAAGCAAATTGAGCAAAGAGACAGAAATAACTCTGTTTAAAGCTTCATAACCATATAATATCTGAACTAATCAGCATGCATGCAGGAAAGCAAAATAATTACTTATGGTCATTTAATATTTCTAACCTGGATGTTACTACTGAGTGACATCATATTTTCCATAGTATACATAAAGCTATATTATGTATACTATGGAAAATATGATTTTAATTTCTTTCATTCTAGGAGTAGACTTTCTTTCTACATCAACTAGGTAGTATGTAGCTTCTATTTGTAACTGCAAAGGAGCACCACATAATATAGGAAGATACCTGAACCAGTTGCCTAGCGCCAGAGAGAAATACTAAATTTTATAGCAAAATATGCCTGACTAAAATTGAAGCTTCTGGAGAAGAAATTCACAGTTGCAACTGGAAATCAGTGTGTAATGGTCACTGGCTTCAGTTACCTTAAGGTTAGGAAGAGAATGACATGTCTAATACTGTAATTGCCTGTCATCTTATGAGAGCAATTAACAGGCTCAACTGAACTTCAGGTTTGTCGTGTTATTAACAGTTGAGGAGGGACTTGGAGAGCAAAGGAGATTCAATTACTTGCTGATCAAATCTGATATTCATAACATACTATGCCTATGTATTATTGAACAAAGAACTAATTTTCTGCTGCTTTTGGTATACAAGAAGCTTTCATTTTCAAGATCTCTATGTAATTAACTATGCATATCCTTTCAGCATTCTGCTTAATGGTAGAGATGCTTGGTCATCCGATCCTCAATTTGAATATTATAAGCATACAAAATAGATGTATAAATAGTATTATTTATAGTAAAATAATTGATCAGTAAAGTAAGGTTTATATAATATGTTGCTTAAGCTGAAATTTCAAATGTGTCTACTGACAGTTGGGCAGCAGGACTTTAAGCAGGCAATCCTTTTGGTTTTCAAATTCAGTAATGGCTGAAATATATTATTATTATTGTTGTTGTTGTTGTTGCTGAAATACATTATTGTTGTTGTTATTATTATTAATATAAAAGATACTCAGATGGAATACACAGTAAGGGAAGACATCAAATCAGCATTAATGCCATCATTATGGCTGCTCTGAAGAATCCTGTTAGCTCCCATGGTGTGGGAGTCTGAGACTCCTACAATGAACAAAAATTCTTGCTTTTATGTAATACATAGTGTTGCTAGCAACATTTTTGCTTTTATGTAATACAAAATGTTGCTAGTAACTGAACCTGGCATTCAGTTCTTCACAAAAACATATATACATAGGCACACATGTATAAATAAGTTTATAAACATATAACAATAGATACATACACATATATATGATTCAAGGTTTATTTAGTCTCTTTATGAAATATGAAAGAATTCATTTTTCTGTTTGAATACCTCTGGGAATATTTCATTCTGAAATAGCAAAGAATGGAATGAGAAGCAAATGTTATATATTTGTCCTATATCAGCATGGAAAAGGAAAGCTTTCATTTTCTGCCTCTGGCTGCCCAGGCAAAAGCCAAGTTGCAAGAGCATAGCCCAGGCAGTAAACAGTTGTTGAACTTCTGGATTTTTCAAACAGCTTATTGCAGAAAAGTTTGCTTGGAAAATTTGATAGAAAAGCCATTCCATCAACAATGGCCTTACCAGACATTGGGTTAGCATCCTGTGTATGAGTCCAGAATGACTTAGTAGCTAAAAGCAGAGGGTTTTCTCCTGTAAAACAGGCATTCTGAACAAATATGTGACACGTGGTAAGAGGAAGAAAAGCAAGTCTTGTCACAAACTCAGTAGTTTATAGTTTGATACTCAGATGGATTTCAAATGAATGTTGTTGTTTGGAAATTGCTGGCTGGGAATCAACTTGGAATGTGAGTACTGTACGGAGTCAGGCAGCTGTCCTCTGGCTGCTGCCTCTGCTTTTGTGCATTTTTGATTTTTTAGTATATGAGCATCCCCAACCTTAGCTTATTTTCTGTTCTACCTGATTTTAGATTTTTGTAGATTCAGAATAACAGATGGTGGGTCAAAACCAATGTCCTCATCCTTGTGTGTTGCATCTGCTGTTTTGAGTTTTTTTTTATCTACAAAATACCCTCTCAAGTTGGAGACTCACATTTTATCTACTAATCCATATCATATCTTTGGCTTACCAAACAAATGAAACCTGAGCTAAGTTCCCTATAGAAAGAAATACCTGCATTGCAGTTATTCTGTTATCTCAGGAAAATTCTTAAAAAATATTCTAAAAGTTGTGTTTAAGATGTCTACTTTATTCACCTCATAAGAATTGAAGCAGATCTTTCTCTTCAATTTCACCTGCCATGGAAAGAATGTAACAAGAAAGGAATTGTCTCAGGTATAAATAGTACTATGTAATGTAAACTTGGCAGTCTGGTTACAGATCTTGTGGAATTTTCTCTTGAGGACGGTTTTTCTGGGATTTATTACTTTGGACTTCATATAGCAATAGTTCTGATAAACTGACTTTTTCTACCAGAATATCTTCTTGAAATATACGAATTATTTCCATTTTGTGAATCATACAGGCCTTAAGTTAAATCATGCACAACAACAAGAATGGTAGGGCTCTGTTCTTATCCATGCCTCAATTATTAACTTTGCTTATACGCATTTTACTAATGTTTCGCTTTGTGTTCCATGCTGCAACAGCGAGTGCTGTACACAGGCTGTGACTCTCCATTGGTGAAAAAGTGGGGTTGACTTACCCATGAGTGCTAAGCATGGACACTACTTGGATAGAAAAGTTACAGTGTAATCCTTGAGAAAATAATATGTATGAAAATACACTTGAGCAATGGAATAGGAATAAATGAAACTTTAGACTCAAGCACTGTTCTTAAAACAGTCTCAGAACTGGCTGTTACAGGTGTTCAGGCACATCATACAAGAAGGTAAAGTTTGGCAGGGGCAGTAATTTTAAAAGTAGAAGGATGGAAGCAAATATTTGATCTACTAATATGTTAAATTATACATACCCATTTTTTTTATTTATAAATGTGAGAACTGTCAAAAATATAGTTTCTCTCCTAGGTGGGTTGGCAAACATTTAATTCTCTAGTGTTGTAAAAATGAACAATATTGCAACCTTGAAATATATATATTGCAGTTATTATACTTAACAGGTTTTTTTTGTCTTGAATGCATTGCAAAAAATAGTAAAAGAAATTAAGTCCAAAATATAGAAAGGGAAACATATTTTAGCACTGTAACAGCATGCAGGTCAAAAACTACGTTCAAAGAACTAAATATTAAATATTAATAGGCAAGACAGTAATTAAATGAAATTTGTAAGCATAACCTTTTTCTCAGAAGATCTTTAAACCATTGATTGTTGTAAAATACATAACCATAAAAAGATCATTATGTGTTTCTTTTTTTCTCTCTGTAAGTATTCACTTCTGACTGCTTTCAAAAAGAATGTAATATTTTACATGGATTTTTAGTTAGACTAAATATGTTGGCAGACAATAGTCCTGCAGGTTTGAACCACTGAAATTAGGTGTATTTAAATAATCTCAAAGAATGTTCTATTTCTGTTTCTGTAGATTACCAAAGTTGGTTGTTACAATAAACAAAGCCATCATTGACCTCTGGTGACAACCACTGTGAAAGATTATTATAATTCAGACAGGTGTGAATGTAGGGTAATGTATGACTTTTTATGACATAAAGCATAGAGATCTTTAGAAGCAGATCCTTCTCTCAGAGCTCACACAGTTTTATATTTTTCTGTTGTCATTAAAAAAACTTTTTGTCCATAGGGGTGTCAATGTTGAATATTGACATTTACTAGATATTTTATATTTATAATCTATATGCATATTTTCAATACCAAGAAAGCTGAAAACAAATTGTACAACTGTGTGTATTAATATTATCAAGACAAGGTATGTAATAAATCTGAAATCATAATTATTTTCAGAACGGAGTTTGATTGGTCTGGATCAATTATATTCTTCTACATAGAATGTCTGTTTTCAGTGCACATTCTTACAGCACACCTTATTATCTCAATGGGCATGTTTTCTGTCAATAGGTGCTGTTAGGTATTTAAATGATATGTTGAAAATGTAGTATTTAATTCTACGAGACATGCTACGTCTGTTTCTTCACTGGAAAATTGTCATGCTTTGAGTATTAAATATAAATTTCTACTTAATGAAAACTCCTGACTCTTTCATTCTTTTCTTCCCAGTGTGATCATTACTACAGTCTTGTACCTTTCAGATGCCCTTCGTAAAAACTTCTTAAATGAAAACTTTGATTACAAGGTAGAGTAAACAATAGATGTAATAGCTGCTGTATCATCCTGTGGCTTGGTGGTTATTAAACTTAGCTCCAGCATCTAAATAGCTAGAATATGTACAAAATAAACAATTCCAGGTGCTCCGAGCTATTTTTTTTTCTTAAATACAGGACTACCTTAAAAGTAAGTGCTGTGAGGTTTTTTTAATTTCATCTTATTTTGCATTTTGTTATCTGAGCCTCTTTGTTAGACTACTTATTTAGGATTTTTACATAGCAACTTTTTGCTTCTTAAACACTAATGAAACTATTTAGCTAGGTTTTTTACTTATTATGGAAAGGAAAAGTATTTCATTTTTTTAATCAATGCAAATTTATATAAAATGCAGATTCTTATTTTTGCAATTTCTCTCAGACCAATTAACTTGCTGCATAATTAAAAATAGAAAATTATGACACTTCATGGTGAATGTAGTTAAAGATGTTAGTGCATACCTCATATAATGAGATACTGCATTTATAATAAACTATGAATTACAGATTATGCTTTTAGGATTCAGATGAGAAGATCTAGGAATGTGTCTGGAAAGACACATTTCCATGGAAACAAACCTGAATGAATAAAACAACCAAGAGATGTTAGTCCAACTGCTGCATCATGAAAAGTGCAGTCTCCTTCGTAGAGAAGACCCTGAGCTCCTCTTCACTTCCAGCAGGGTTGTGGATGCTTCTCTGAAAATCCAGACTCCTGTTAGATAAATTGGCAGGAATGCAGATTATCTACTTAACTGAACATGAGGAAGCCTATTCTTTATGAATTTATGTAAGTTCAGGGGCTAAAACTGATAAAAGAATTTCCTGTAGACAAGGCCTCTGTGGTCATTGATTAGCAATGTTATTGCTGTCCTGCTGAACTGCAGGGTCTGGAATAGGGTTCCCTCTACACTTCCAGTCATAGAGCATCTATAATTGGGTTATAGTAATTAGTATTTCACTTTAATTTTATCTCTAAGTCTTCTAAGTAGAATATTCAACATCTAATTTATAAAGCATGAACACAAAACATCTGTATATTTGCAGTATCTTAACAAAACCTGGCTTTAGTTTTGTCCAGTGAAGGCTGCAGCATGTGAGACTTGCAAATAGTATTATAAAGTGTCATGGACAGAGAATGTCAGTCCTGTTATGTGATAGCTTTTGAGGTGTCAGAATTTATGGGGTTTTGGACTTAAAGGTTTAACTTTAGTAGTTTTCTATTTAAATATACCCAGAAGAAAGTGTCCAAAAGTAAGGCTTTTTGATTTGGTAGGATGAAAAAACTCAACCTGTAACTCTGAAACTTTTTGCATTTTGAGATATAGGATATGTAAATAGATGTATTTCTGCTGAACATCATGGGGTTGGTGAAAAGTATGTTTTGAGTCAAAGAAATTTGGTCAAAAGCATGTTGAGTAATTTATTAGTTGCGACTGAAACAAGAGCTGTCATTTGAAATTTTGCATCTTGAATGATCATAAATTATACTGAGAAAATGAAATAACCACATGCCATATGCTTGTTGTAGATATGGGATTCCTACTTCTTCCTTGCTGTCATTTTTATAAACCAGTTATGTCTGCAACTGGAGATGTTCACACCTTCCAAGAAGAAAAAGGTTTTAGAAAAGTAAGTATTGCTGTCAGCTTGTAGAAGCCTGTAGCAGATTTAAAATTTCTCAAAATGCAAGACATTGGAGGTTGCTAAAGGACCCACCAAAAGAAAATCATAACAGTATGTCCGTTGACTAGAACAAGAGTTGGTTCTGGCCCTTTGTACAGGTCTTCAGAGCCAATAATCTTCATATAAGTGCCTAAACTGTTTCAGTCACTGGGAGCAAAACAGCCATTCATTGCCAGTGAATGCATGAGTCAACTCAGTCTTCTTAAGGTGTTTCTGCCAGGCACTGCACTACTGTCTGTATGAATTAATTGTATTTCTTTAAGCTAGAGCAAAACTATTCACTCTCAGATAGAGAACTGGAGAATGTTATGGTCAAAAATAGGTTTTGCTACACAACTGTGTTACTGATGTATAGCATTTTGACAATATTTCAAATAGACCTGGGTTTAGGAATCCAGTTTTAGCTGGGTACAATCAAAAGAGCAAAAAGCTTAGGAGAAACCAGCACTTTTAAAGTTGTTTTTTGTGGACTACAAATGAGATGTTTCATTTAATAATGTCACAGAGTGGCATATGAGCTTGATTTTCTTAAATTATCTTTCACTTTCTTGATTTATTTTTTAATACACTGAAGATATGGTGACATGCGGGTAACAATGGGATGTGAAATCTTCAGTATGTGGCAAAATTTAGGTAAGTGATTAAACACGTCATCAATAACTCATGAAAGCCAATTATTAGTTCTTTGCCTATTATTTATAGTTCCCAGTGATAGATGGGTTGTTGATAATTATGTTCAAGACATGAAGTCTTGGTTCAAGTTTAGGAAAAAGTTTGTCATCTATAGTTCCCTTCTTTATAGCTGAACTCAGCTTTTTATACCTTGGTACTGTAGCTGACCCGTTCCTATTTCTTCACAGAGAATACCATCAGAGAAAATTAAGAAAGAAAGTACTACTTTTGGGCAGAATTATTATGCCTTGAAATATACTTGTGTTCTTATCTTTAGTCCTGTTGCCAAACTGTTTAAGGATGTGTCTTAATTCTGAAGCTCTCCTGAGATCCTGGATTTGCATCAAGTCTTCTCTGAAGTCTTAGTTGTACTAAAATATAAAGGCATAGATAAGTCAGTGACTGATGTTTAAATGAGACATTGGACAACATGGAAAAAATACATGCTTGAATATAAACTTAGGAACACATTTATATTTTTAAGCAATAATTGTGCAAACTGTCTGAAATTATGGGTGTCAGAGAAATGCAGTTAAAGGTTTTTTTGGGAAAAAAAAGTGAATAGAAGATTTGAACACTACATTTATCATCTTTATATTTCCATTATTCAATATTCACTTCATCAGAGGGCTTATTAAAGATACAGCAACCATCATCAGTGATTTCTGAAATACTGTCATTTCAGTTCTGTCAATCTGTTCCCCAGCAAGATATATAGTTGGAAAAAACTGGTGCTTCAGCTCAGCCTGTACTACAGAGACATGCTCAAAATAAGAAATATTTTCTAATTACTATCTTGTTAACATCTGATAAGCAGCATATTTTATTTATTTTCAATATTTAGTATTGCTGACTTACTAAGACATCCCTCTACACTATATGGATACATTTTGGGTATTTCAAAACTGGTATATCAAGGATACACTCCCAGGTCCCATCTCCTTTCTGCACGTACACTTTAGTGTGCATCACTTCCCCACTCATGTTGTTCTCTGCTGAATGGAACCTTGGGATGCAGGCAAATGATGCCTTTCAGTATGGGTGAGTTTTGTGGGACACAGTGTGGAGCTCATCTGGTAATATGTCCAACTAAATGCTAGGATATTTATTTCAATTGGTGTTATGCTAGTCAGCATTTTACAATTCTTGTAGCAGAAAGAGTCATCGTATCATAAGCCTTGATCCTGGTAGAGCCACCTTGCTTTCATAGGGATAAGCATTCTAGGATGTTTCCAGAAAAGGGAGTTCTTGTTTTCCTTTGCACAAACTTTGAACAGAGCAGTAAGCAGGGGTGAATACCCACTGGAATATCTGGAGGTAGGCTGGGCGTAATTAATTCCTACCTTGGAAAGGCAATGCAGCCTGATTCATAATCCCTTAATTTTGAGGATATCAGATGTTTTACTAGTGGAAAACTGAAACTGAATGGTCAGTGTTTACTGTATGCCATTTCTAGCTTTTCTGACAAGAACTTTATTTTCTTTTAAGTGGAATATGGTGAGATAATAGATGTTTTAGAACTGATTTTAAAGCAAGTTGTTTTGAGAACAGCTGGGTCATATTTTCGTTTTCCTGCAATTGAAACACCTATTTTCATTTCTATACTTGCAAAACTAAAGATAGGTAAAAAATCAAAGTACTTACCTCTTTTTGATGAGCACAGAATATCAGACAGTTAACCATTTTGTAAACACAAGGATGTAGAGCTTAGAAACCAAATTATTCCTGTGAAATATAAATTAAATGCAGAGAGAGTGCTTTGTCTGTCTTTGTTCTCTTGCTGGAGGATTAACTTTGGATACTGCTAACCCACTGTCACTTCTGAACTCAGTATTGCATAATAAAATCTGATAAATTATGTTGGCCTTATATTCTTTTTTTCTCAATAGCTTTCACTTTTTGGGCTTGAGAAATAGCCCATGCTGTGATGGACATGTGATTAAAAATACCCCTGTAGGCATTTCAAACACTATTTTTTCATTCATTAGATTGCTTTATAACTCACAGGACATCTAATTCACATTCAAGTTTATGTTCATTTTCATTTTAGGAGAACACAAGCTTCACTTTATTCCAGCATTGATTGGCCCTTTCCTGGAAGTGACCTTGATCCCTCAGCCAGACCTGAGGAATGTAATGATTCCTATTTTCCATGACATGATGGATTGGGAGCAAAGGCGAAGTGGCAACTTTAAACAGGTACTTTGTGTGAAGCTGTTTATAAAACAGGACTGAGTGTCAAGCACTTCATGGAGTCCTAGTGGACTTGAACGTGGAGTTCCATTGGTGGTTCTGGGTTGAGAAGGTATCCACTAACTCTGCCTGTTGGATAGGGATTACAAGAGCTTTCCCTTTTTCTCTTTGCAGGGCTAGTAAGATTCTCCAGGTAATATTATCACGTTAGTTATGTGAGATGAGGAATAAAATCCATGGCCTACTGAAGTGAAGAACAGAACTTGAGCTGTTTTCAACAAGGTTGTTGTGGTGGTTTCTCACCTCTGCTTTACAGTGGTACAGACCGCTGGTTAGATAGGATTCAACCAGCTTCCCTTCTGGTTACTATGGAAAAAGATCAGATGTTCTTCAGAAAAGATCCAAGTATTCTTGTTGCTCAAACACTTTCTTAATGGGCTAGGAAGGAACCACCAAGTGTGCCATCTGCTCCCTCAGCTCCCACTCAGTTCTTTCAGACTGCCTCAAACCATTCTCAGTGCCCTCATTCCTGCTGCTTCAAAATGAAGGAAAGTAGAAGTATCTTAATTACTCCCAGGCAATCATAATGCTTAGGGTGGGAGCTGCATCTAAAACACAAACCAAACCATTCAAAACAGAGGAGTGCATGTGATGTAAGTAGGTAGCTTTTCACTATCTATATATAAGTTTATTGTTAAAAATTGCCACAGAAATATTAACAAGGAGTGAGAAGGAAGAAAATCTCTTGTTCTGCTTCTCTATCTTTTCAGCTTGGTTTTAAGTCTAAATTGTAATAGATTTAGTCTGTAATAAAATAATAACAATAGCTTGGTTTCTTCTCTAGATATGTGATTGTTAATATATTACTGACAAAAAGGAGGTTTGAAGTATAAATACACAGTGTGGCATCAGCAACAATTTTCTTTGTAATCAATGAACTTAAAAACATGCATTGGAGGAATCATTAGCTACCATATTTTCTTAACTACCAAGGTTCTTTGATAGCTAATATGTAAGTCCAGAAAATTTGGTTTCTAATGAAGTACACTGGCAGATTAAGAGTGTTGGGAGAGTCTGAGCTCCCAAGTATTCTGAACAGTGCTGACATTTATGTATATTAAATTATAAACAATGGGGTGCAGGTCGGAAAAGATGATATTTTTACTTCAGTCTAAGAAAATAACATGTGCTTACAGCTTTGCAATGAGAATTCAGCCAATTTATTTGGGCTGTGTGCTTTTCCTCTGACTCCATAAATAGATAGCTGCCTTAGCAGCAGCAAATGCTACTCAGCCTGTAGTTTTAAAGTCACGTTGCTCAATTTAAATTAGCTCCCTCCCTCCAAAAAAAAAAAAAAAAAAAGCCCTACAAACCTTGGGAATTATAGCAGCTTCGAAGAGATGAAGTGACTTATCACATGACTGACCAATAACTCTAAAATATGCATTTAGCAAAGTCCTTACATAAAACCAGCTCTTCCCTCTGTTTTCTCTAATCTCATTAAAGGAAAAAGAAGCTGTTTACACCACAGTTATATGTTGCAGGTGGAAGCAAAGCTGATTGATAAACTGGACAGCCTAATGTCAGAAGGTAAAGGTGATGAAACATACCGAGAACTCTTCAACAGTATGTGAGTAATATGTTTATCTTATAATTCCTTGAGTTCCATTGGTTGTATCAGATGCTAATGTCATAGAGAAGTAATGCTTAAACCAATTGTGATGCTAATTTTTTCTATTTCTTTTTTTGTTCCCTTAAAATCTGAAGAATAAAATGTTTCATGGTGTTGTGTAGCATCTGTAAAGTCTGGCAGTACTTCTTTCATACAGCTATAATTGGGAAAGGCTAAATCTGTTATATCACACAACATTCTCTACCTACTAATTTTAAAATCAAAAAAGCAAGAAATGCTCCATAATTGCATAGAGTGCAGGTAGAGCTCAGATGGAGCATTTTGAAAACAAGGCATGATAATTAAACAAAAAAGCATTTTCTATTGCTACAAACTTGTACTCCTCTGAGTAATGTCACTTGTTGATTTCTTGTTTGATGTAAACAATTGTATTTGTTCTGATAAGATTATTTCTTTTAAATTTTTTGATAAATTACTGGCTAAGCTTTTTGTGTTTTTTAATAAATGACATGTTGCTTAAATCTAATAGGAAAAGCTAATAATAATGCTGAAGTCCCTTAAGTTGTGCATAAATTATTCCACTGACTGAAATAAATGATTGTCACAGAGTACAAGTACAAAATGACTAACTGGACTCTGTCTCTGTTGTTCCTCAGAGCTCAATTCCACCAAGTGAAAGATTTCACTTATTTCTGATGTGTTTATTTTAGTAGGAGATGTATTGTTCCTCTTCAGGATTCCTGTTGTGTTTTCTTCAGTTCTGCTAAATACATGATTTTTTTCCCTGTTTATATGGTTTCTTAATCATTCGTTCTTCTTTAAGTATTTTTTTTAGCTCTCTCAA
Source organism: Toxostoma redivivum (assembly GCA_013397375.1). Taxonomy (NCBI): domain Eukaryota; kingdom Metazoa; phylum Chordata; class Aves; order Passeriformes; family Mimidae; genus Toxostoma; species Toxostoma redivivum. Next base: position 46,933 of record VXBI01014665.1, on the reverse strand, counting down.
GATTCAGGTCTTGGTGTCTGAAAATAGCAAACACTTAGTAATCTGTAATTGTACCAAGTTAAAAAAATACAGTTCCTAAATATTTATCATGTATAGAAGCAAAAGTGGGTAGAGAGATTAGGCAGAATAGTATGGAATTGAATGAATAATAGCAAATAGCAATACAGTATGTTAAAGCAGAACTTTCCTGTAATTATTCATGACATTTTCATAATCTGAGTAAAGATAATAAAAGGTAAGATGTTTTCAATATTTTAGTAATACAGTATTCTAACAGTAAAATTAAGTCATTAAAGGAAAAGCTCTAATTATAAAATGAAGCCTATGTAAAATACATCAGTGTGTCTATCACTGAAATAACTTAAAATTCTATAAGAAAGCATACTGGTATCAAATACAGTTCCTAATTTTTAATGGTTCTGTGTTAGATTTCATCTGGGGAATGTTAAACATGATACAGTGAAAAATGCCGAGAGCCTTTTATAAATCTAAATGCCAAAAACATAGTCATGATAATTTAAATTGCAAAACGTCTCACAGCATCAGTATACTTGTCGTTTCTGTCATGGTATAACAGAAGTTGAAGCTAAACTCTGGGAAATTTCAGAATAAATGCTCAAGTTCACTCCCAGCTAATGAAAAGGTAGTATTTATGATTAGGTTTTTTTTACTTTTATTGACTATATGCATTACCACCTCTCAGGAGGAGAACTTGTAGAAGATACTAAACTAAAATGGAGGATGACATTTTGTTCTAGGGTATGTGAAGAAAAATGATGAAAATCAGATGGGCATTTTGGGGAATTGACTGCAAGAGACTGGGTCAGTTAGCCTGAGATTTGGGGGTTTCTTTATTTCTTCCATAGGTAATTTAAACTAAGCAATATTAGGGTATCTTTGCACAATACAATAAAGCAGACTTGTTTAGGCTGAAGTGGCAGAGATGTAGCAGGTACCCAAAATCTAAAATAGTAATACAGTTTTGCAGCAAGCAGTGGTTTCTTAGGCTTTAATGAAAGAAAATGCTACAATATTACCTGATCTTTCTGAAGATTAGACATGGTTACATTGATAGGTGTCACTGGGAACGGAGGGGATGCACACCTACTTTGAATACAGTCTGCAAACTGCAGAGGGTGTGACACTTTCAGGTTTTGTCATGCTGTTTATTTTGTCTGAATTGGAAAATTAATTTAAATCTCTTAACTCCCACGTTAACAGCTTTTTTTTTCCCCCCAGAGATAATCACTGCATCTTTCCTTTGAGCATCTATTTTCAAGGATAAATTATAAGCATCTCTGGAGATGGCTAAAATATTATGTGCTTAGAATTTGCTGCCTACAATGGAATTATCTATATCAAATAAAAAGACAGAGAAAGTAGGGGGAAGGTGACTGCTATTTGTTTTGAGTCAATGTCTTTCTAGGGACTTGAATGTGACCATTCACTGATTAGCTCCTGATGTCATTTGAAGGAGCTGCAAAGCATGAAGCAGTGAACATTTTGTTATCATGAGAAACTAGATGTTGCAATTGCTATCCATTGTAATTATGGTATGAAAGCTGTTCTGATCTACGTTTACACTGTAATATTGCAGTTGAATTCCTGAGTTAATTAGCACAGGGAAAAGAATGATTTTACTTTGTTAAACAGTTTGTAGTTAAAATAAAATCCTCAGAAACCAAGGTACCTACTCAAGTAGGTCTTCTGAATCCAATGGATGCTGTAGGTTTATTAGTTCTGTAGCTGTATTTCAGTTTGGCCTAAGACAAGCCATTTCAGATTTGGAAGTTAGGTAGCCACACTGAAGCACAAAACCTGGACTAATGAGTTCTGCTGGGGGCCTGGCAATGAGGCTTCTCTTTGAAGAAATTGTAGCTGACATTCAGCTGAGCAGGCATTTATAACTGAGTTCTGCCAGTTTCTGGGTGATTTCTCCAACCATGAATCCATTATATAAAAAGTGATGGCTGCTACCTTTCCTCTGCTGTCATCTTAATTTCTTCTCCAAATGCATGACTGAATTCAGCACTGCCCAGTCCATTAGATTCTGTCTGGAGTGAGTCTTTTGAGAGCCTTTATGACTTGTTCAGGGACCCTCTGACTATAGTAAAGTCTTTGCATTCCAAAACAGGCATCCAGATGTTTTAAGGCACCTCTAGGATTAGGTAAAAGTCTGAACAACACTGTGGTTTAGGCATACAAAATCCATTTACTACATATTGAGCTAGTCTGAATGTTTCTAAGCCTGCTGTTCATCTCTGGAAAACTCTGGTCCTCTGGATCACTATTCTCTTACTCTTGGGGGTATCTAAGATTAAAAAATAATGAAATACTCCCCTTTCCCCCCACCAAACAAAACAAAGCAAACCATGGTTTTTGTTTGTTTGGAAATAATTGTTCAGGTGAGCTTAGGTGTTATTCTATAGTAACATGGATAAACAGAAACCTTTTTATATCTTCCCTTTGTTGTTTAACCCCCTTAGTGCTTTGTACAAGATAGCCAAGCATCTTGGCTATGCTTTGGGATCTGTGAGAACAGGGATTCAATTCTATCTAGATTTAACCAGAATATATTTGAGTAGCTTTTTCATTCTGAGTGTTTGTTCTGTGCATTGTGTTGGAAATGGGTTTGGGGGGTCAGAGGGAGGCATGCATCAGAAGGCAAGTCTTAAATTTTTTCAACTGACCACATTGATGTCAGTTCATATAAGTACTTTGAATGTATCTGCTCAGCTCATTATTAGAAATTATGTGTTTATACTGAATGTGCCAATTTTAAAGAAAATGCGTAAGTCAAGTGCAGATAAGAACCATCTGTTTTGAAAGAGAAGTCATACTTCTATTGTTTTTCTAGAGGAACTATTGGTAATTATTTTGTTGAATCTAGGTTGAAATGTTCCTTTTTAGCATAGAGTTAAAACAAAGTAGAAATGAAAAATCTCTGCAGTAATCAAGGTTTAATAATGTGTCAGGGTCTACTCTTATTTCTTATTAAACACAAAAACTTCTATTAGAAGGAACATAAGGGATTCAAAAGTGAATTAAGGTAGCCTGTGTATTCTTTATGGAAAACAGAGGCACGGGCTTAGTGTTTCAGCATTTTCTAGTTATGGATGGCCTTGTCATCTGCCTGCTAGCAATGAAAGATTGCCAGCCTCTGATTGTGAGGGAAAGACATCTGACTGCCTCCTTAAGAGAAGAAGTGAGTTTAAGAGTCATAAGGGTTCAGGATGAAGACCAGTATTTGCTCCTCAGTTCCAGCAGAGCACAGCTTAATTTAGGTCAAATTTGCTTGGAGAATTGCATCTGTGACATCCCCGAGCCTGCAAAGAGCAGAGCTGGGGTGTATAGCTAGTGCAGTTGGCATGTACGAGTTCCTGAGCGCTGTTATAGGTTTGAAATTTGGACGTAGGAGTTTTTAGGGACTGAGCATGCTCAGGGTAGATGAGGGTCAATGGAGCTGACAGACAGAAGGTTCAGAGATGCTATTAAAAGTGGGGATTTTCAGAGGCTTCTAAATAAACCATAACTGGGTGCATTTTCAGAGAGACTGCTGAAATATCTCCATAGATGTGTCATCCACCTGAGCTCCCGCACCAAAACATAAAAATAACATGGCTCTGTAGATAAATATTTCCTTGCTTATTCTTATAGAGAAAGTGTGGGAAATTAATGCCTAAATGATAAATATTTGATGAATTGAAGCAATGAAAAAGAGGCCTGAAGCAGAATTATATAAATAGTACTACTAATAAAGAAAATTATATGAAGTATAGTTTTACTGACAGCTCCACTTACGTTACCATTTTGAAATCTTTCCACTTCAGTGTATAATCTGCATTTACATTGGCAAAACAGTTTTTAATAAAATAATCTTATGACACTTTACGCTAATGGAATTGTACATGTGCATGATAGTTCTCAGAAAGAAATATTAAGTGAAGAGAGGGAATCATCTTGTCTCTCCTATTCTTAAATTTCATGCCTACTGAAATATTAGAGAAGAGAGGAGAAAAGGAAAAATCTCTTTAGAAACTAGGAAGGTATATTGAGCTGATGAATATTCTTCTCTAGGAACACCTTAAATTTCACGTATTCTGACATATCAGCATGAAGTGAATATATAAATTTTATGGAAGTGTTGTGTTAAGTCTTTGGGATATTACTATATTCTGAAAATTAGGTATTTGATCTATTTTAACCTGATGCAGCTAATATAAAAATCATTTGTTTTGTCAATGCTTCCTGGACTAGAATTCCACTTTTTGGTCCTTATCCTAGGTAAGACATTGTTTGCAAATTGTGCTTCTGGGGAGGGTGTTTGTAAAAGAAATCTATCAAAGATGTTGCTACGGTATTAAGGTACTGGTAAAAGCAGAGAGGTTGTCATGGTAACTATTAAAAATAAACAGTGACATTTTTCTGGCTTCGTTTTTTTCAGTCTGCTGAAGAAAATTGAGCGGGAAACATGGAGGGAAAGTGGTGTTTCATTAATTGCCACCGTGACTCGCCTCATGGAGAGGCTCTTGGACTACAGGTGAGTGATTACCACAATTTAGAGGTAGGGTTGTCATCTTTGAAATATTAGGAAACAAATACAGTTATCTTGCTCAAATGGCAACTGTACATGGATATATCAGCTGGGAGTGCTCAGGATCTCTGACAGCAACTGCTTAGTCAACAGGAAAATGCAACTGGCAGATGAAAACAACCAAGTAGACTCCCCATGGTGAAAAAAATCCAATGGCATGCTTGAGTTTCCTCTCAGTCAATGTAGTAACTTTCGGCAGTAGGTTAGTGACTCAAGTCTGTCTGAAGACACAGAGCTCAGTACTGATCATCTGACAGTTGTTTTACACAATATGCAAAGTTTTTATCACTATGTCAATCATGCTTAGTTGTAGTGTCAGCTGGCACAGTAAGTATGTATACAAAGACATGATCTCTGGGTTAGCACCTCACATCTGACTGTACCACATGATCAAAGGAGAGAGAAATGAGAGGTATGTACTCTCTTTCAGGAGTGTGAGACTAAAAGCAATTTTCCCAGTCAATTGTGAGGCTGTGTAGAAGCTTCACATTTCAGCTTAGTCTTCCTTTTTGCCACTGACTGTAGCACTTTCTAGAGCTTATGTCGTAAGGTTTTTCTCCCTGATTCCATAGAGACACATGGTGAGACCTAGTACTGCACTTGCTGTCATCACTGATAGTTTGAAAGGAAAACTATTTCATCAAAAGAGTCTGAACTCTTAATTTCTAGAAGCATGGCACTGCTACTTCTCTTCAGGGTTCAGCTGGATTACAACCTCTAGGACTCCCAGTATTTCAAGACAGTGGTGTGTTGTTAGTTATGAGAATATTTGGGGAAATTGTTTAGCTCATGTATGCAAGAAGGTTTTAAAGTTATGTTACATTTCTTTCAGTGAGTATGTGGTGATGTCTGCCTGTTATTCTTTTATTTCAGCATGCTTATACTGGCTACTTTTTTGTCTGTGTGATGAAAAAAAGGTCACATAGTAATGACAGAGCCAGAAAGAAAACATTGACTTTCTTGACAATTAAGGTATTCAGTGTACTACAAAAGAAGGCATGACATCTCTTAACTACTTGGGTCAGCTACTTGAGTTAGCTGTTCACCCGAATGCCATCATTTCAGTCAGCTTGCCAAGTCAAATATGTCTGTTTTCTAAGGTGTGCTTTGCTGTGAGAGGATAAACAGAATTCCTTTTGACTTTCATAACTTTCTGCTTTAGGGACTGCATGAAAATGGGAGAAGTGGATGGCAAAAAGATTGGCTGCACTGTTAGCCTTTTGGTTTGTATAATACTTTATCTTTCCCTTTTTGATTTCAGTTGAGCATTTTCTATTATACATTTTCTAGTATACAAATACACATTTGAAGGGGACATACTTTGGTTCTTGTTGCAATTTGAGTGGAATTTGACAAAGTAATACTACACTTAGGATCACTGATTGTTTTTTCCAGGCTGTGATCGATACAGTAGGGAGTTAGTCTTCCTTGGGATTTCATAGCTTGGTTCTGAAAGGTCTCCACAACTGCTTTATTCAACTTTAAGTCTCTTCCTACTGGATAAACTTCACCAAAGTACTTTCCACGTTTAATTAGTCTCTGAGTTTGTAAAAACAAGCATGTCTTTCCTCCTCTTCCAAACCCAACAAAACTTACATGATTTCTCTTGTTTCTTTTCTTCCCCAATAACAAGTGCAAGTTGGTTCTTATGGCATATTATATGGGATATCTTGTGAATACTGCAGGTTGATTATTCTCTCCCCAGTAGAAGAGACAGAAATTCTGCTCAAGACCTCCTGTTGTCATCCTGTGATCATTACCACAAACCAACAGTGCTAAACCATAGTATGAAAAAGATGTCATTTTTATTTACAAGATGCATTTTGATTCTCGGCCAGTTTCCACTGACAAGTTTGTTGACTTCTGTCAACCTTGGAAAGTTTCCATTTTCATGGTGAATCTTTTGAGAAGCTGTATTTTTAGCCAGAGGGGAAAAAAAACCAAAATAAGCTGACTTGTAATTCTGCATTTTTGACGTCAGTGAAACAATTTGGTATCACTTCTAAGTAGCAGTTAGACATAAGAGAACAAAGGATTTCTTCAGCAGGAAAATAGTGTTCTAAATAGGGATGATATTTACTATGAAGCCATAAAGCAGCTGGCTTGCTGTCAAAATATCTGACATGATCTGAATTCTGTAAAGCACCTGGATTATTTTCTTTCCTAAGGAGTTTTTAGTCTATTATTAGCAAATCATCCAAGATTTGTACCAAAAGAAAATTAAAATATTTAAAAATCCCAAAGCAACACATTTCTTTTAAATGGGATTTTCAATGACTCATGTAGGCTAAGGTGGATTTCATATCCCAATAATTTTCAAAAAAAATTTTAATACTCTTGCACAACAGAGAGACAATGAATGCTAAATTTTCTCAAATCGGTTTTAAAAATATTTTCTTTATAAATTTTTTATTTTTATGTTTTCATAATGTTCATCCCACCTTTTTCCTTGATAATAACTCAGTTTAGGAAACAGTGGCACAGAATATGAATACTGTACATTAGGAGAAAAACTCCTTAGAGTTCAAAATAGCAATTTAAATAATAGAATGGAAAGTATTAATTGCTAATGAGAACCAGTGCTTAGACTCTTCTAGTCTATAAATTCTTTATTAATCAAAGCAAATGATCCTGAACATGGAGTATATCTAGCAGGAGGACTTCAGCTGCATGTCTATTGTGAATGTGGCAGTACCTGTGAACAGTGCTATAGGCTTGTGCTCCACTTTCTGTAACTTTTTCATACTTTGCTTTAGGGCTTATAAATAGATACAGATTTTTTTAAATTAAGAATTACGGTATTGCAGTCCATATTTTATCCATGTAGCAACAAAGAGCAGTTATATGTTCAGAAATCAAATCTATTCATGTATTTCTAGAATTTAATGTTTGAAGTTTTTTATTTGTAATCATTTTCATAAATTTATTAACTACTACATTTTATTACAAAATTAAATTTTATTTCAGAATTTTTACAAGACTGAACTTAACAAGGAAGAGATGTATATTCGCTATATTCATAAGCTCTATGACCTACATCTGAAAGCACAAAACTTCACAGGTAACTGAATACAAACTAGAAAAAGATATTTAGAACTGGTCTGTGATTTGCAGTCTTTTGTAACTCTGTGAGCTGTATCCTCAGTGCAGAATGTACCAACCCAGGCAACAGCTGAGTTTCCTTGCCTCATGTCTCAAAATACTGCTCTTTTCAGCCCCATGGCACTATTATTTGCTGAGCCATGGTGAATGTAAATTACTTCTATTGATACCCACTAGCAGTAAATGTGTGATATGGTCTTTTTTTCACCCAAAAGGAGTGAAGTTTGGAGGAACTTTTTATGAGCTCATTTACTGGTATCTGAGCCTATACGTTTTTTTGTAATGCTCCTGGCTATCTGTTTGGTGAAGTGTTTCCATGCAGCTCTGTTTCAGAACCTCATTATTAGGTTAAAAAAAGAAATAAAACAAAGGAAGACCCATATTACTTACTCATGATGAGGTAGAGACCCTAAAATCTGTGACAAGTATTGCAATTTCATGATGTCTTTCTAAATCTTCACATACTACATTTGCAGGACTGTTGTCCAAGATTTCTCTAATTTTGTGCCAAGGCTGGTTGTTATCTTTAAATGAGAAAATAAGAAGCTTAACATGCACTTCATTTGGGGAACTTCATGCCATCAATAAGTGCTGGAGGAGATAAAATCAATATCCTTTTAAATCACACTATCTTTGCCAGAATATTTTACTGACCCTGTAATACCTCCGTCTTTTCCCCAGTTTTTTTAACTGCATATGTTCAAAATATCTAGATTTTTTTTCTTCTTAAAAGCAGATTAGTTGGCTGGGAGTCACCAGTAAACAGCTTACAGGTACCTGGTGTCACAACAAGATTCCTTATGCTTTTCTACTATCCGTAAGAAATATTGTTCTCTTGGAATTTCCGCACTTCCTTTGCAGTTCATGAATTTAAATGTAGACTAGATAGCAGGATGTTAAGAAGAGATTTTAATTTCCTCATGTGACCTGGCAATAGTGAGTCCCAAGAGAATTTTGATTATCAAGAAGTCTCTTTGCCACAGCTGGCTTTTGTATCAAGCTGTTGTTTTGCATAGTAGATTTAGTAACTCTTTGAGCAGTGTTGAGTTCCCTTTATGCACTGGAAACTATTATGTGTCCAGTTAGCCTCCAACTGTTATATGAACCTAATTTTTTTAATAGTTTTGCCATCCATTCTGATTTTAAACAGTATTTTACTCCAAATTTATTTCCAGGACTTTGTTGTATTTCCTGTGTGTTTATTATCAATCTGTGTGATTTTTGCATCCTGTGCTTTGGTAGATTTCACTGCTTCTTTTTTTTTAATTATTGCTATTATTATTAATTTTTTTTTTGCTGTAAGAGCCTTAAATAAGATTTGTCTCACACCCATAGTTAGAAAACAGACTTGTGTAGTCCATTGCCTTGCCTTATCAGAGACAATACAGAATTTTGTACATCAGGTAGTCTAGAGAATTTGGGATTAGGAAAGTAAGTTTGATAGTTCGACAGCATTCCTACATGTAACAGCATTGGTTTGCTAATTGCATAGTTTCATCCTAGGGATGAAGTGGTTTTTCTCTCCTTTCTATAGTATGATTTACTAGACTGTTTCTAAAAATGATCTGTTAAAAAAATCCTTTTTAAACAAAACATTACTTCAAATCTTTCTTTACAGAAAATTCAGTGGCAACTACAGATATACCTCCCTTGAGGCTGAATCACATAAATGCACTGATTCCTTGTGTCCCCTCAGTCTCCTGAGAACTGTAATGAGACTGTCTTTTTACCTATCCACCTTAGAAATATCTAATGTTTTGAATATTTCCTGTATAAATTGAATTTTCCACATCATGAGTCAACCCTATTTATCTCTCCTTAGTGCTTTGGTGCACCAAAGCAGTAGTTACAGACCTCTCCCTGAGGTACCAGTATTTTATTTGTTGTGTTGGCCACTGCTGGACATAGATTTCTGGGTGGAGAAACCCTTCAAACTTTTAATCCAGTATGGTCAGTCTTATTTTAGAAACCTTCTGTAAAAATTTATTATAATTTGAGAAAACTACATTGTTATGGCAGCAAAATTTGTTACGGCAACAAAATTTTGTTAAAGTCAAGGACTTAGATGCTAAGTTTAGAAAGGAAAGGTCAAGGTAAGCTATCCTGAACATCTGCTTATATTCTGCTGTCTTTTGCTTCCTTGTTATTTTGAATGATTTATTATCAGCTTAATGGATTTTTAAAATTGTTATATAGATGTGCTTCATGTCTTGAGTACAAAAATGTAGCTTCAAACTACGACCCAGCAGCCTGAGAGCTGAATGTGAAGCCAGAATTAAAATTGTCTGTGCAACTCGAGCTGATCGTCCTTGCATGGATGTCTCACGCACAGCATAGGTTTGCTCCACGCTTAGCATTTTACAATGCTGGAATTCAAGGCACTCTCTCCCACAAATACCTGCTGCAGTGATGATTTTTCATCCACAGGTTCTTAGGTGGACATGTAGAAGAACTGTATTGCTAGAAAAAATACTGTAGAGTTTGGCTTAAGTCGCCTATCTTATGGGAGCTCATGGCAGAGGCAGAAGTAGGGTATGGTTGTCTGGGGCAAACTTAGCTTAACACAAAAAGTACTTTAGTACTTTATCATTGTTTTTTTGCCTTATGTACAACCTATAGGATCTGCAATAAAATAAGTCCAGTAGGGAACTTCTTTCTCCAGTGCAGTACATCTCCAGAACATGGCCCATCTTTTTAGTGGCTCACTCATGCAAAGTGGTCCTGTGAGTGGAAACATAAACTGTGAATACTAACTTGGAAATCAATCAAACATATGCTAAATGTTAGCCAAATTGAATTGTCATAGCCAGTAGTAAATCTGGTGTTTTGCAATTTGCCAGAGTCTGACTTTCCAATGAAAAGATTAATTTAATATTATTTTAGTGTACTGTTTCTGAGGATTTCCTGAAATTTTCCTGAAAAAAAATATTAATTTTTATATTCCCAGATAATTTCTACAGATTAATGCAAAGATTACTACACAGCTCTGACTAGAGGCCAACAACCAGTTTGATTCCTGCCAAACCAAAAACTAAATAAAATTTTAAAAATTAAAAAGAGAAAAATATTGCATTTCTAAATTGCTTGTTACAGCCAGCTGGTAAGGCTCAGCTAGCAGGGATTTCTTTCTCTGTGGAAGGAGGAGTGGGTTCTATTAAGCACACATCTGCCTCCCTGTTTTCCTCCCAGCCATGGTCTCTTTTGGACTGTGTCCACAGTCTTGTTGTCTTTCCTCTTTCACTACTGATCTTCCTCATCCTCCAGTCCTTGTTCCTTTTTTCAGACAGCAGAGTCATTGAGAGTTTCTCCTTAGCTGTAGGGAAGACTGGGATAAGCAGGAAATGGTTACTTAATTTCTGTCTCCTTTGTATTTTCAGACTCCAGGAGAAGTGTCCCAGTGACTCCACTTTAAATAGTGTGTGAAAATTTTAAGCTATTTTTGTTATAGCTGTAGATAGTAACTCTGTCCAAAACCACCACTACCATCTGCTTAATACTCAAAATAAATCAATTACCCATTAAAAAGGTACCTCTCAAGAAAAGCATTTGCATCTCTGTGTACTTTGTTTGTCGGTTATGTTTGTTTGGTGTTGATAAGTGCCACGCAGTGATTTGTCTTGCAGAGGCTGCCTACACACTCCTGCTGTATGATGAGCTGCTGGAGTGGTCTGATCGGCCACTCAGGGAATTTCTCACCTACCCCATGCAAACCGAGTGGCAGCGTAAGGAGTGTCTCCATCTGACCATCATTCAAAACTTTGACAGGGGAAAGGTAAAATAGTCCCATTTTACTGACTGGGTCTGGGAAGGGTGGCTTATTCATTTTTGGATATAAGTTCCGGGGTCACACTCTTTTCTTGTATTGAGGGGAAGTGTTTGTCCTTGCTGGATTAAGCAGTTACTTAGCGATGCACTACGTTTCTTCTAATCCTGTGGTTGTATCCTAGAAATCCCTCACTTACAAATGAGAATAGTTTTCACTTGTGTACCAGTTGGCTTTGTAACTGTCAAAGCACTTTATAAAAGGTGGTATAATTTCTCCCCATATTAAAGGTGGTGAAAATGAGCCTTATAAACCTAATGAAATTCACTTAGTGACCAAGTGAGAATTCTAAAGGCTGTGTTTACACCTTACAATACCATGTTGTATCTCTTAAAAAACAAAAATTAATTCATTTGGGGGATCATAGTTTATTGTCATTACTGCAAATGCCTATTGTGAATTAAGCAAGTGTAATTATCCTGCAGTCTAAAATTTTATATACACATAGTGCTCTGATTCATCTTACTGACAAACAGGTAATGCATTACAGTTTTGTGTAGCTTATGTAAAAGCCATGCAAGCCTAATAAATGTAATCAAATAGATGTTGGTCATCATGTTTTTCAAACAATTATGTAATTATATAGTTTAACTTACATGGTGCAATGAAGTACTGTACAATCTAAAAAATTAAGTAAGATGTATTAAAAGTACAATTTTAAAATGCAAAAATCATGCTGTGTTGAATCCATCTCATGTAGTGTCAAAGGAGTTGTCCATTGCTCTTGCAATGAATTATATTTTGTATAAAGTGCAAAAAGAATAATTAAATAAGTCTCTAAATATATTTTTAATTCTTCAAAGAATTCATCAGTATTACTCAGAAGCTATCAGCATGTTTAGTGAACAGTTTGTTCAAGTATTTTCAGTAACAACAAGACTTCGTATAGATAGAACAGACCATTAATAAATCACAAATTGTCAAACAGTTGCTTTAAATTACTGAACACCTTTTTTTTGTTTGCAGTGTTGGGAAAATGGCATTATCTTATGCAGGAAAATTGCAGAACAGTATGAGAGCTACTATGACTACAGAAACCTCAGCAAGATGAGGGTAATGTACTTTAATATTTTTCATCAATCACGAATCCTTTTAATTTATAAAATCTTTTTAATTTAGGTTGTAAAATATTACTTAGGTTGTAAAATTTACCATAGAATGGTCCCTAGGTTTGGTTTGCAGATATTAATTTTTACCCTGAGGGTTTTTTTCTACAATAAGGACTATAGAAAATGAGTGTGAGCTTTCCGAAGAAAAATGAGAAAATCCTATCTTCATAGAATGGTTTGTGTTGAAAGCCTTAAAGATGATCTAGTTCCAGCCACTTGCTAGACACCTTCCACTAGACCAGGTTGCTTTATTTTATTATAAAATTAATGTTCTTCCAATATTTGTACCTGTACAGCATCCTTTTTGTGCACATGCTTATGCAGAAAAATAATGCAAATTCATTGATCAAAAATTTCATGAGTTTCCTACAGTCTATCCAGGGAATGTGCTCTGTGCTGTCTGTCACTAGAAGCAGCAGCATGTATTTGCAGTTGTAAAGGCAAGCAAAGCCACAAGCAATGCACACCTTTACTTTTTTTTTTTTTTAAATTTACTGCCTAAAATATTGTCTGTTTATTATTACATAGTAAAAATGAATCTTGGTGCAATCTTCTTGTTGTTTCTTTCATTTTAGAACTCTAAGCATTGTTTCTCATTTGTTCAGATAGTGTATTAAAGATTATTGAGTCTTCTTTTCTTACTTGTTTCTGATGGATTCAGTTTTGTCTTGCAGCTTCCCTTTTAAATTTCCTGTACATGTGGGATGCTTGCTGCTAGGACTGAGTAAAGTCACTTTAATCCAGAGCTGCTTAACAACATTATGCAAAATTCTTGACACAGAGCTATGTGGCAGGACTCTCTGTTATCTGCTTATTCCATGTATATTTTGATATGTCAGTGGCAGAGTTCTATAAGCAAAAGCAAACTGACTGTCATAATGTGATTAAAATGATTAGTTTATGCATATTTAATTAATTGTACTGAATGAGTTTTGTGTTTGAAATATTCTTTTACTGTATCTGTGCCACTGATGTTAATCCAAAAACGGAGGTGTGGGGATTTCTCATAGCAATATAATTAGGCAGCTATTGATATCATATGCATACTAAATAGCTGTCTATGTTACCTAAAATAGGGCTAAGACTGTGTTTGGCTTTTTCCACAGCATTAAAAAGTGCCAAAATATCATGAGAAAAAGGGAACTTTGGCATCAAGATCCCCTTGAGTCAGTGTTACAAGTGAAATAAAAAACAGATGTATTAATCAAAAATTATGCTAATTGCTATTGTGGCATTTTAAAAGAACTCATATTTGATGCTTAAATCATTGGAATCTGGTATGATTTGGACACAACTCTCTTGAATATGGAAATTAGACTTTGCTGATTTAACTGACCACATTACTGCCATGTCTTGGGAGATTAGCAGATTACTGGGTCATGTGTTTCAAACTGTCTTTCTATTTTACCCCTTTAATATAGTGCTTTCATATTTTAAAGGATTTCTTTTTTAATTCTTGGAAACTTTGAGATCCCTAAGAGGTATAATTACTTAATCTAATGCATTCAGAAACTTCTGGATGTCCTATTTGTTGCTGAGATACATTGCAATTCCGGTACCCCAGAGATGAAAGACACTCCCTTTTGTGATAGCTTATGGCAAAAACACACTTTCAAAAAAGACTAATTGCATTTCTTCTCAATCTCACACAGATGATGGAAGCATCTCTATATGATAAAATTATGGATCAACAGCGTTTGGAGCCAGAATTTTTCAGAGTTGGTTTCTATGGGAAAAAGTTCCCATTCTTCTTGAGGGTAAGTGAAATGAAAATAAACAGAATGGGGTAATATTGTCATTCATAATCACTTTCACTGTGTTAAAATTTATTCATACCATATGCAAGTTCTTATCCTGTGAGAAATTCTTTATTTTCATATTTCAGGGTTAAGAAAGGGTCCTGACTAATGAAAAGACAAATTCTAGGCTTCTAGAGTCCCAAAGAAACACAATATTCATGGTTATGTTGGAAACCATGCACCTACACTGTTCCACAGACCAGTGGTTCATGGTTGTTTGTTCCCTTTATCCTGTTCTTGACACAGAGAACAGCAGTTTCTGCTGGTGGGTACTCAGAGAAAGGCTGTCAGAAGTAGTATCCATTGGTGGTGAGATTATCAGCAATTTAGTATTTAAGCAATTACATTCCCTAGTTACTTTTTTTTTTTTTTAATGACTTAGAAATTCCACATGCTGAATTTCATTGACTATTAATGTACTAAAACTGACAAATAATAAAGTTATTACTCTTGATCATTAATTTGGAAATCTGAAGTTACTGAAGTGCCCTTGAAAATGTTAGTGGTGTTTACACTCTTCTCCTCTTCCACAGTCTGCAGTAGTTTAGCTGTATTGACTGTCACCTTGGGAAGAGGACAGAATCCATCTTATTCAGGGAGCAGCTGCAATCATAATCCAAGTTCCTCTTCCTGTGGTAATTAAAATAAGTGATGAAGGAACCTCCTCTATGTGGTGGAGGCCTAAAAAGCCTGATTTGTCTTTGCCTTATAGTGGTGGGGAAAATGACAATTTCTAGCTGGTAAATATAGCATGAAACTCCCCTCTAAAAGCAATGCTTGAAAAGAGTCTGATGGGAAGATAGTTATTGATATTACCTAATATTCATCTGAATATAACTTCTGTATAAACCAAATTGAAAATATTAATCAGAAAGAATTTAACTGATGGAGTAAAAGTAATGGAAGGTGTTGCACAACAGTGCAGTACTTTCAAACCTTAGGTCTTTCATTGCTTATGCATCTTCTTAGGAATTTTTCAAGTTAAACATACACAGCACAGATTTATGCTTGCAACACCAACAAAGACAGACTTAATACATTTGATTTAAATTTTTTATGGCAAAGCAGTTTGTAAATCTGGCTGTGTTTGCCGTAGAAGGAATAAAGACTAAATTTCATAATAAAGCTTTCACATTTTAATTTGTAGTTGAACTATAATATGGTTACAGGGGTTTTTTTTGTAGCAATTCCCATGAAAGTCTTGACTCTCAAAATTCAATGCCAGAAGCATTCTTTTACTTTGTGTCGTAAAAACTGGATCATTTTAATTTTCCAGGCTGATAATTGATCAACATTACAGGGTAAGGCAAGTTGAATGCCTTAATAATTTTCTTATGCAGTGTTTTTCTTCAGAATTGTATAACATCAGAACAAAGTTTTTTAGTTCCTCGTGGAATTGACTTTGAACCCATTTCACTGTCTTAACTGTTTGTTGGGTTATATTTCTGTTACATATTTTATACAGTCTGATATATCATGTTCATTACATACTTTGATCCACCAAGAACAATTTTTTCCTTCAGATTTTTATTAAACTTTGAAGTGTAATTATTACATTTTTTCCAGACTTTTGAATAAAACATAACTTATATGATAAAATTTCCTTCTTATAAGTAACCTGTTCTTTCGATATTCCTTATTTTCATTCTTGCCTTTGTTTATTTTTTCCCTTCTTTAAATGATGCAATGGTTGCCTGGAAAATCTATATTTAAGAGCATGTGTTTGGATCCCAATTATTTTCATGCAACTTGCTCTTGCTTTTTGTTTTCTTATTCCACTCAGAATAAGGAATTTGTTTGCCGAGGACATGACTATGAAAGGCTGGAGGCCTTCCAGCAGCGAATGTTGAATGAGTTCCCACATGCCATTGCTATGCAACATGCTAATCAGCCAGATGAGACCATCTTTCAGGCAGAAGCACAGTGTATCCACATAATCACAAAGCCATACTCTGCACTTATATTTTCTATGCTTTTAAAAAACGTAGGTACACCTATAGCCAATGTCAATCACATGGTGCCTCCACTGAAATAAATGGTAGGTGAGAATTTCCCTGCATTTTGTCCCAGTTCACTCTATTATGTTTGGAAGTTCTTTGTGTAATTTTGGTTCTATTTAAAAATTCCTTGACATGTTATTGACATTATTTCTTTAGCTAAAAATGCCTATAGAACTATCCCCACTGTTATAATGGTGTAGCAGTTCAAGGTACAGTAATTTAACTTCTTACAATACAACATTATGTTAGCATAATGGCATGACATATTGTGTAAAAATATATTTAATTAAATCCCTTTACTTTATGTACTGTTCCATGTAAGTAGGTTTACTTCAAAAATAAAGATAAAATTTTCAACCAAACAGTACAAAGAAGTCTAAAACAATAAAAAAATCCCTCTGGTTCCTTTTCCAAACCATTAATAGTATAAAAGCACTTAATGATGCATTCTTTTTAAAGACTTTTTCTTCTGTAATGCTTCAGGAGTCCATATGCTTTGCTAATTTGAATGAAGTGGGACAGCCTTAACTCTTTACATGTAGATTTGCAAATTTATGCAGTGACACCAATTCCAGAAAACCAGGAAGTCTTGCAGAGAGATGGCATTCCTGATAATATCAAGAGCTTTTACAAAGTAAATCACATCTGGCGATTCCGATATGACAGACCTTTTCACAAAGGGACCAAGGACAAGGAAAATGAATTCAAGGTAAAGTATCATGCCCTTTCCTGATCTACTGGACCTATGGATTTGTTTATTGTTTTTTGTCAACAAAAGCTGCCTTGTTGAAACATCATCTGCATTTGCATTATTCAGCTGAGTGTGGTACAACAAATTCTCTAGAGGAGATGATATCTCAGGTTTGACTATTTCACTTCATATTTTTAATAAAGTAGTATCAAAAATATATGGGAGATGCAGAGGTCTTGCTGTAAATGTGACTAGGAGTGAAAAAATTCATTTGGTTTTTTGCATCTGTGATATATAGAAGGCAGAACTGGAGAGAAGAGTACTCTCAGAAAAGTTTCTTAGGCAGATGGGAAAATATTGTTAAGGAGGTAGTCTGGGGTATGGATAGGATCACCTAAAGTTATCTCTCTCTATAGCAAGGGGGAGAGACAGTTTTGACTGAACTGCAGCATAATGACCTGTTCTTGTGATATCAAGACTAAAAATTACCTCTGAGCTTAGAGATTGTCTCAGGGAAAAGCAATAGTTCCTTCCCTAATAGGTTAATCCCTTCTGTTCCTCCTACTAAAAATGTCACACTGAAACTTCATTTTTTAGTGTAATGTTAATTCTGACCCACTAGAAGTATATCCTGATGCAGAATATAATCTGGTTTTTAGACAGACAAGAAGAGTTATGCCATAATAATTTTGTTATAAATTTAGAAGAAATAACTGTAAGGGTAATAAATTAGCTAAATTGAGTCACTGTTGTCTTCTAATATATGTCTGGGCTTTGTTTTAACTGTACAGCTTATAAATATGTTTTGTGTAAGTACTATCCTGTGTGTTGATTTGTCATTTTACAAACCTCTTGCACAAAGTGTTTACCAGTAGTATATTTGAGTATCCCAATCAGCTATGCATTCTGTAATCTTGAATAGGGCTTCTCAAAGGAGACCTGAGCATGCTCTCTGATCTTGGAACTCTTGTTCTTCTCAGATGTTAGATCAGAAAAGAAATATTAAAATACCAATTTAGACTGACTTTTGAAGATTTGGGGACAACATATAATAAAGCTTAAGAGTGAAGAATCAGCAGAAATTACTGCTTAGTAGTAGGACCTAGAACGTAAGGACAAAAGTGAGTGTCATTGACTTATGAGATAGACATTTCAGAACAATTTGGATGTTAGTACTTTTCTCAATATATACTGTTACTCTAGTGAAGATGTTCATAAACAAAACTGGTAATGATTAAGGAAGATACAGAGTCAAATAGGGAAATAAACTGCATTTATATATTTTAGAGTCTATGGGTGGAGAGAACCACGCTGATCTTGGTGCAGAGTTTACCTGGAATATCTCGTTGGTTTGAAGTAGAAAAACGTGAAGTGGTGAGTATGAGACTCATGTCAATACACATTGTGGACTGGTTTACTTCCTTAATCATGTTATTTGATGAACTGCTTTAAGATGTATTCCACATATGTAATTTCTTTGACCAAGGTCTCAGGGTGGCTGCAACAAAATTATTTACAAAGTATATTGAGTTGTCTGATTTGTCTTGAAAAGTATTATTAAGAACCACCCTTAGGATTCATTTAAACAGCTGCGGAAAAAGAAGTTGAGAACAATAATGGGCACTCAAAGGCAACATTTAATGTCAGTAAATTATTTCCTTAAAACTCAGCACCATGTAACATTTAATATTTATAATAGCTATAGCTTAATGTATCCTTCAGTGTCCTTGAAAAGTAAACATTCTCCAAGTTCCTGTACTATAATAAATACCACAAGCTGCTGAACAGAACTTGTAGGAATAGGGTCTAATGTATCAGTCTGTTGTTGATTCATTGGAATTTCCTCTCCTTGCTTGTGCTATTACTTAAAAAATCCTTAAATAGATTCTGGATGTATCTGGAGGAATGCTCCTCCTATGAAGATCTCTAAATAATTGGTCAGCTGCTGAGCCCTGGAGTATAGCATCTATAACTGTTTTCCTTCTTGTCAAAGCCAGTCTTAGAATAATCCCATTAAAAATCAGGATACCATAGTACAATTGATTTTCTCTAAAACTCTGTTGTGTTTTTCTTTTACCATAGCAGGAAAATGTCATTTGTTCACCATCTTGATAGTCTCCTGTAGAAAACCAAAGGTGGAGTTTAGTAAAATCAAAATATTGTGTGTGACATGAGAAATTTTGTTAGTTGACTCCTGCTGAGTCCTTACTAGGTTAATATGACCACTAATAGAAGACCTTCAGTTTACTATCATTTTACTATCATATTCACCATTTCCAAAAGTAAACTGTAATAATTTTTCCTGGGCATATATGAGGTCATGACTCAGATTTGTCCTTGTATGTTTTGGTAAATTATAGCAGCTGCAAGCCTGTATTCTTCCCATCACTCAGCTTTTGGTTTTTCTGGCAGTTCACATTGCCTGTGAAAGAACTTCCCCACTGTGAGAGATGAGAGGCACATCCTGCTCAAGGCTGCCTTTGACTATAACTTGATCATAATTTTAGCTCGAAGATTGCATTCAAATTCCTGATCCATAAAGTCTCGTTGCTGACTTTGCTTCAGATGGGGAAACTAACTCACTAATACTTCAGCTCTGCTCTGTACTATTAAACTGGTAAAGCTCCCTGACCCCAAGCCCATTTTTGGTAGTTACGAAGAACTGTTTAATCCTGAATTCTAAGAGTTCCACCACTGGCTGAAAGTACATGAATGTTTTGCAACAGGGGCTGGCTCCTCTCTCAAGGTCAGATAATGAATCTACAAAAGAGTAACAGTTGTTTATTTTGATCATTGATTACATGATAAAATCAAATCTCTCCCCAGCTGAGAAGTACTTTCTCTGTCAAACTACTCTAGCACGTAGAATAATATTGTTTTAATGTTAAGAAATCAAAAATTACCTGCAATCTATTTTACCTTTCAACTGAAGATTGTTGTTTGCAATGTTTCTCACTCATGTTTCAGGTGGAAATGAGTCCCCTTGAGAATGCTATTGAAGTCTTAGAAAATAAGAACCAGCAGTTAAGAACACTGATTAGTCAGTGTCAAACTCGACAGATGCAGAACATTAACCCTCTTACAATGTGTCTAAATGGGGTCATTGATGCAGCAGTTAATGGTGGAGTTGCTAGATACCAAGAGGTAAGCAATTTACTTTTTCTTTATTAAAAATCCAATTTCTTTCTCTGTAAGATGCAGCTCCTCTTTATGAATTAAGGACAGAAAGTACTATATGAATAATAGTTATAATTATACCTATATTGCAGTTTGGGTTAGGTGACGTTAATTATGTGGTTTATTGAAATAACCATTTTGCTGCAGATAGTACCATAAACTTACTCCCATGATGAGTAATTCAGTTCACAATTACTCTGCATTCTTCAGTGATTTTTTTTGGAAATTTTCAATTAACTGGTTAATTGTAAGTAAATTATTATAATACATTGCCTATTCTAGGATAGGAGGTACCTCCGGCCAACTACCATATTTACTTTTTTGTGCTGACCTTCTAGTTTTTATATACATACATAGCCTTTTTATATATGTATATATTTTATAATCTATATACACACATAAATTCTCACCAAGAAGTTCATTATCTTGAAGAATCATAATTTTCAAGATCCTTCTTTAATCTCTTTTACAAGTTTTTAAAAAAAGTTCTTTTGGTGGGAGGGGGGAAAGGGATTTAAAAAAATAAATAAAATTTAGAAATGTCTAACACTGAATTTGTTTCTAACAGTTGTTCCTCATTATTATAATTTCTGAACCACCTTAGAAGAACCTTAAATGTTTGGGAGGCTGTATCTATACAAAAAATCTGTGGAAAATTTTGAAACTTCAATAAAAAGAAAGGGTTGGGGTTTTTTTGCAGCCCAAGTTGATTTTTTTTTCTTTCTGATAAGAGTCTTATGAAATACTTGAGTATGCTGGTTTTTCCTTTGAAAATGTCAAGTTGAATAACATTCTGTCCAGTTATCTCAAAGGCTGAGAGATTCAGTGTTAAATTCGGTAAAACTGCATCTTAAACTACAACAAATTGAGTCTGGTATAGTATTAGAATCTGTCATCAAAACTGCAGTGTTATGAAAATTGGGAGACTGAAGCAAAGCAGTACCATTTTTTGTATTTCCTTGCTGCCTTTAAACAACAACAAAACTGTTTTGCATAGTGAAGCACCATGAAGGGAGTCCCTGGAGAAATACAGTCATGTCAGAACTATGTCTGGTTTGAATTAGCAGTGTCAGAGCTAGCTCAGTGTCTCTGCACAGCTTCCATTCTACACAAGCATATCAAAGGTTCTTGCTTGCTCCTTACTGTTGTCCCTTCCTGCAATTCTTGGTCCCATAGACAGTGTTCATGTTTTGATTCTCTTCTGCCCTCTGCCTCTCACTATATTAAAATAGCAATTCACAATTTGTTTTGTAAATATCAAAACTGTTTGCAATAATTGTGAGGCTTTTTTTTCCTCCATTTCTCTCTAATTCTTCTCTTTGCATGTCCATTTTTCAGTCTTTATATATATCTACCTGTTGTTTCACCAGCTCTTATCTTCTACCTTTCTTACTATCCTATTCTCTGTAAATTCTTTTGCCTGTTTCACCTGCTTTTCCCTTCTGCCCTATATGAAGCTCAAAGTTCAGTCAGTCTTGGAGCATTTGGTTTTGAGGTAAGAGTGACCATGTCTTTGCAAATATCTTCCTTTCCTTCAGGCAACTTCCAAGTTTTAAGAAGCATCCTTTGACCATCTGCTTCCTTCTTGATTCTGTCTCCCTTCTTCCCTCTTTTCCTCTTTAATTTTTTGTCCTGTATTTTTTTTTGTCTTCTGATGGGGAAGAAGCTTTCTCTAATTATTCAGCACCTTCATATTGCAAATGTTAAAACTATCCATTCACTAGTGGCTACATTTTTTTTGCCTATAGTCTCCACCAATGACTATATGATTAAGTACTTACTTAATATGCATTATCAATTACTGCAGTTCAAAGAAAACTTACAAAACATTTGAAAACATTTTCTAGAAACTTGGTTGTTTATAAAAAAAAGAAACAAAAGTGCAATTTTTTTACTCCGTTTGTTTTACTTTGTAATTTTATTCTGTTTAGGCATTCTTTGTCAAAGAATACATCTTGAACCATCCAGAAGATGGAGAGAAGATCACACGCTTAAGAGAACTTATGCTCGAGCAGGTAAAGTGGGGAAAAGACTGACAAGATGGCCTGCTCAGCTGTTCTAGCTAAAAATGTCCCCAAATAAAATAAAAAAAATATCAGAGGTCCTGTGGTCCTCAGTGTTTTCTGAGTTAGATTCCAAGCAGAGAGTATCTTTCTATACAAGCAGGTTTCTGGGCCATGTTAATGTTTTTTCACTAGTCCTTTCTATCATCACCTTAATCACTTCAAACTGTTTTGTGTAAAATAAAGGTTGAGTGAGAGGCCTGTCTTGTCATGCTCGTACACAAATATTTGCACAAAATATTTTATCACTACTACAGGATAAACATTATTTCATTGAAACATTTGATGGCCTTGGCATATTTTGTATTTTACCAATATTCCAGAAAAATATTTTCACTACAAGGTTTGCCATAAGAGCAAAAATGCGTTCAAAATCTTACTGCAATGAAAGATATCTAGTAGTAATTGGCAAAGTAGGCTGGCAGTAAAATAAATACAAAGTGATCAAATTAAGCATTTGAGTGTTCTGTGCATTGTATTTTTTCCATTATTTCTCCATTCTTTTATAAGCCAATGACCTGCCAGCCTCAAATATGAAGTGTTTCCATTTGAAAATACTGAATTTTTTTTTAAATCAAAGAACTTACTAATATTTCAGCTTTTTAAACTGGAATTTATCTATTTTTGTTCTGTGCAGCATGTTGAAGTTTCAAATTTTATTGCCGGCTTGGAGTAAAAAGGGTCAATGTAGTGGAATTTGGCAAGATGGAAATTCCATTTTTCATCAGCATTGTGACATCTTTTGATCAGCCAAATGACAGGTCCTCAGACAGTATAAATCAGAATAGATTAACTGAGCTCATTTCAATTTCAATTTTACTGTATAGTAATTCACATAATTTTACTTCGTCAAGCTACAGTTAATCTCATTAATATTTGCAATGTAAAACTGGAGTCAATAAGTTCCTGTAACAAAGATGTGGTTTCCAAGCCACAGCAGTTCAACCCTGGCACCCACAGCTGATGCAACACAGAGCATTCGGAAGGGCTGTGTATGTGGATGGATGTGCTGCAGTCCTGACCCAAGGTCAGGGATGCTGTACAGCTGCATGCCTGCTCACAGGCTGCCTGAAAACATCAGCCACGAGCTCTCATCCAAAGATATTACAACACACTGTAGCTATTTTGTTTTTAAATCTGAGTTTATCTGATTCCTCCTCTATCCAATTCAATATTTTGAATGCATGTGACCAAATTTGAGTGAGATTGAAGTTTTTGCACTGTAATTCGGAAGCCTGTCATGCCTTGTGTCAATGATATACATCAGGTCACTGCTTACAGAGATCTCTGGGGAGTTGAAATAGGATAGGGGACCATGGACTTCATTGCAAATATATTACAGGGTTTGTGGTGAATTTGACCATCGCTGTTGTTTCATGCTTTGTACGACTGTTCTTGTAGAAAATGGCTTTTATTTAGAGCATAGACCTAGTGCTTTGTAAAGCTGTCATTTAGTCAGATTTTTCACTATGTTATCCATAGCGTTTTTTTAATATTACAGTTGAATTTACATAGGTGAAACCTATGGGAATGTTGATGGAAAAAGGCGGTAAATCCTCCTGTGTGCTTTTGGTCCTAGGCCTTTTTTGGTTACAGGCCTTTCAGAGGTTTAGATAGGTGTTTTTAAGGCAACATGCATTTTGTTGGATTTTTTTTTTAAATCAGTATTCTGATTGATGATGAGAGCTTAAAGCAAATGGATCAAAAATATTTTTTCCCTTTCTGCAGGCCCAGATTCTAGAATTTGGCTTGGCAGTGCATGAGAAGGTGGTGCCACAGGACATGAGGCCGTTGCACAAAAAGCTGGTGGATCAGTTCTTTGTGATGAAGTCAAGCTTGGGAATACAGGTACTCACGTGAGCAGGTGCATGGATACACCAGAAGACTGTTCAGCTGCATTAAGGATTGGTTCATTTTCCCAAGCAACAAACAGTGACATCTTTTGGTTGTTTGTCCTCATTACAGCTTGGAGCCTTTCTGTAGTACCACAAAGCAAGGAGAAACATAAACTTCCCATACCATGCAGAGAAAAGTAGTCATGTTTTACTAATAGTCACATTTTACTATCATTAGTGAAAAGTTAAAAATATTTTTCTTATTAATGATGAAGCTGGTCCAAAATGCCATGTAACTCTTACAAAATGCTTAATGGTATTATGTTCATTTTAATTAATCTTCTCTTATTAACTCGCCAGGAATTTTCTGCCTGTGTACAAGCTAGCCCTGTTCATTTCCCAAATGGAAGTCCTCGTGTATGCCGGAATTCCATACCTATTTCTATGAGCCCTGATGCTGCCAGGGTAATACCACGACGAAGGCAAGTTAAATACTAGTAATGACATATTTTTGCTACCCATGGAAAATGACCCATAAATACTTCTAATACATATACCAGCCTTGAATAGCTGGTATATGTAATCTCTGTCCTCATTTCTCTTTCTATCACCTCCCTTCCTCCAATTAAAGATGAATATACGTGCTGTTCTCACATGAAAAATTATGACTGACAATTAGAGTTAACTATTTTACTTTTCATTATTCTTATAATAGCCCCTTGAGTTACCCAGCTGTCAATCGGTATTCTTCCTCATCACTGTCATCCCAAGCTTCTGCTGAAGTCAGCAACATCACTGGGCAGTCGGAAAGTTCAGATGAAGTTTTTAACATGCAGGTATAATTTGTTGTCATTCTCCAAACTGTACAGAATCTTTCTTACAAGGCTATTTACTAAATTTATTCCATTATTTCATTCAGAAATCTCAGAACTATTGATGATGTTTCTTTTAAAAACCAAATCTTTAAATGAGATGTTAAACTCATTCACTTAGAAATAACTTTTTTTAATGTAACTGTTTTCTCTTGTTTAAATTAAAAGCATTAATTTTTTGCAAATGTAATAAGTAGCAATGGATTATAACGCAAAGTCATCTGACCTTTTATAGACTTTTCTGTGTAGTTGTCACATCGTGATGTAATTATTTTACTGTATTAATTACATTTCTGTTTATTTAATATTTTTGCTACATATTTGTATAGTTAGATTAATGCTCTTTATACTGATTTGCTATGTTGAATTACTGATAAACTACTCTAAGAAGTTAAAAGTTTTTGTTGTAGTGAAAAGTATGCTGTAAATTTTTGTTTTCCAAACCAGTAAATGTGATCTGGTAACAGCAACATCTCTTCTATACATAGCCCAGTCCATCTACCTCAAGCCTGAGTTCGACTCATTCTGCTTCACCTAACGTGACCAGTTCTGCTCCATCCAGTGCCAGAGGTCAGTGCTCACCTGCTGTGGTAAACCATATTAAATGACTCATGATATGTTACACAGCTGTATTTCTGCATGGTCTCACTGGTCAGATATAATTTTTTGCCAATTACTTGAGGAATCTGAATTATTAGAGATAGAGACCTTTTTGTCATAAGCATGGAATTTAAATATCTAAGTTTCACCGCATGAATTTAATCTCTGTACACATTTCTCTTCTAGCTTCTCCTCTGTTGTCTGACAAACATAAGCATTCCCGAGAAAACTCTTGCCTGTCTCCCAGAGAGAGGCCCTGCAGTGCCATCTACCCTACTCCTTTGGAAACTTCTCAGGTAAGAAGTTTGTTGGGAATCCTCAGAGCACAAATAGCTAAGAAGACAATAAAGACGCATGTTGAACTTCGAGCAGATTCAGTGTCTGTTCACTGTTGTAAATTTTCAAGGGGTTTTTAATGTTTTTATAAGCAAATATTCCAAAATATTTTAAATGTAAGAGATGTGAATAGAATACATAGTGCTTGATCACATTTCTGCTTGATTTCTTTAGGTGTAGGTCTGTTTCTTTACGTTTACTTACTGAATTGAGAGAGAGATGCAGAGACTTACCAGGTGACACAGCCTGCTTGTGTGGAACCACAAGCATTTGTTCAATCTAGGGAGGAAGACAAAAAATGAAAAACTTTTATCATGGCAATTGTTCTTGTTGAGCTTCCCTTTGTTTCTTCTGAGAGAGCTAATCCTAGCCACTGTGAGATAATAACCCTTTCCATGTGGCAATTCCTGTTTTCTAGGGTAGTTTCAGAAAAGAATGATAGACATTTTGTTACTCCAGAGAAAGGAATGTATTGTGTTCCTGCCTTAAAATACTGTTAAACAGGTCTGCATGAAATGTGTATTTTTTGAGTATTCTGAAATTCAACGTGAGCTTGGTAAGCTGCCCGATACTGAATCCTTATTTCGTCTTTTCTTCCTAATGGACCTGTTTTCCTAAAGTGCTTTAACACAGCTGCTGTTTTAATCCCTGTCATCACTCAGTGCACCTCTTGCTGGAAGCTGAGAAAGATGAGAACATACATACAGTGTTAAAGGCTCTCCTTTCAACACTCTCATGTCTACCAGAAGTTTTATCCCTGATAAAAACCAGCTCCAAGATTCTTTATTTTAGAAATTACTTATTGGTTTCTCATTAGTTCTTTTCTTGTCCCTTGTTTCTTCAGTTATTGAATTGGCTCTTGCTTTAAATTTTGATCTCTTTTCTGTTTAAGTCCTCATGCTATCACTTGAGGGCTTAAGAAGTAATACTGAGGTTTAGCCAGACTTAAGGACAGCTCTTGGGAACTACTTAGAGCAGACAGATCTACTGGGCACTTCATCTGTGGTAGTGGAGCCGAAACAACAGACAAGAAAGATCAGGAGATGCTCTTTGATTAAAGCGGTTGTACGGTTTGCCGCAAAGAAAAATTATCCCATTTTTGCTCCCAGACTACAAACTCTTGCTTTGCCAAGTGGAATGTGACTTCTATCCCCCACTCTATCCGAGATTGCATAAGGGAGGCTGAGGAGCTCGTAGGCCCAGTCTCCGCTCTCTCTGAGACTCGCCCAGCAGGAAAGTCTCCCAATCTGTCTCTACCCTCAGTGTCCCATGAGAGGGTAAGTAGAAAATTAACTTGCTCATACAGTGAAGTGTATTGCAAAGATGAGAAGGTCTGACGGTTTCTTTCTGCCCTTATAACTGTAAATGAGGATATATCTTTCTGGGGAAAGGTGAAATTTCTTTCTCTGTTGTTCCCTCAGCAGTAAAAACGGACTGTGATCAGAAACAAAAATGCTGGTTCTCTGCCTTCTGATAAAGAAGGGGAAAAGAATTCCTCAGGGCAATTGTAAGGAGATATCTTAGAGATACCTGAAACTCATTTAAATTTAGCTGCTCAAACTTTTCCTTGTCCTTTCTCCTTTCATTTTAACACCACTTCAACAGTGTTGGTTGGAGCTTCACACTGCAAGGACCACCCATTTATGAATTACTTCGTTACAGCTTGATGAAAGCAATATTCTCATTAGTGTTTCAACTGGGAGAGGTGAGATACACAGGCAAATTCCTGAAATTCAAGTCTTTCAGGTCATAGCTACCTTATTTAAGGAAGTTTGATGGACTTTACAGAACAAGACCACAGCAGTATTTCATCCACTTCCTCACTGAAATTGATGCTCAAGGTTATGTACAGCTGTTTTTAGTGAACATCCATTTGTGCTTGCTTTGTGATCTCTGGCTGAATGGTTGTACAGTGTCTCTCCAGCTCTTCCCATACTCTGAAGAGGAATGTCTGCTGTCATTGACTGGTCAAATCAACAAGCCTCCTTAGTTTTTGCACTATTATTCTTCCTATTGAAGCTTTTTGAATTTCACATTTTTGGGGTTTTTATTTGCGTGTCATTAAACATCCTGTGATTGTTCTTGTTCTTCCTTATGGTTTTATATCTCATTCTTTTTAATATGTCTTTGTTTCTCCATATTTCATTCAGCTTTTGTCTCTTTATCTCCTCCAATTTCAGTTGCTTTTTCAGCCGTTGCTCTTTACCTTTGCAACAGAAAATGGACTTCAACACTTGTCCATCACATCCTAGTGCACTGCAGACTCACTAGGCAGTGAACACTCAATCCAGATCAGGCAGCAACATATAGTCACACTTTCTGTCACATCAGAGTACATATGTAGGTTTACCACCTCAGTCTAATGGTCACTCCAGGAAAACAGGTATTACCTGACCCAGAATGACTCGCACATGACATACAGCATACCTACTGTAGCTCAAAGTTTACCAGAAACATTCTGTCTCTGAGATGTTTAAAGTGAAGTTGAATTTGGCTTAAATATTTGTTCCTCACTTTGTAACACAAAGCTGTAACATCTTAGATCAGTGATGATCACTTTGCAGCTGGGTTTGCCATCTTGTGGAACCACACCTTAGTGCCTCACCAACTTGGCACAGTGCTCTGTGAACACTGGAAAGAGACACAATAATAGGATTTTATTAGATTTCACTGATCATCTGATCTTGCTTTTAAAGAAAAAAAAAAGTAAGAAAAGAAAGTAATGTTTATCTGTTGCCATTTCCTCTGGAAAATACATCTGAATTACTTGTAGGATTAACTGTATGATGTTTACATATGTTGTCAACACAAACTAGTGAGCCATGGATTATTTGAATGCTGCCAAAGGAAATAAATGGTAGAATTTTATTTTTTTTTCATGCATTTATTGTGATTTGTAAACAAAATGGATTTTAAGAGAATGAAAGACAAATATGCTTTATGGGTCAGCTTTTATCCACAAGAGAAGTAAGAAGACTGCTACCAAAAAAGTCAGGGTTGGAAAACAATACACAATGTTTTTCGTAGGTAACAGCCATAACTTGAATTTTATCTTGTTCAGATCCTGATTCTGTAATGAAATTATTGCACATCTATCCTTCTATTTTTAAGTAATCTATTAAGATATCTCTTTAGGAATGAGCTTTATTATGTTTTTAAGGTGCTGGAAACTGTCAGAACTCGGTACATAATTTCTGTGTGTACAGTTTTAGAAAATGAGTCTACTCCCTATCTGTCTACGCATACTTTAATTAAACTGTTTATGTTCTTACGTGATGTTTATCACTCTACTTCCTAAGCAGACCTGGGGGTGAGGGGGGATAATAAGAAAAATATATTTGTTTTCTTAAAGGCTACTGAAATACAACAGCAGCTATGTGTAAATCATGCTGTTCTCAATTTACAGAGAATGCTGTTTAATCATATTGGAGATGGTGCTTTGCCACGAAGCGATTCCAATCTGCCCAACTCTGACAAAGGTAAACAGAAATGCTACAAGATGCCAATCTTTGAAGAATGAAAATTTAATTACTCCATCATGCTCCTGTAGAATGCCAGTTCTTTTGAGTTCGTACTGTCATCTCCAAGTGTCAAAACATTCTAAATGACTAAATAAATTATGCTAACAAATCTAAGTGTCAAAACACCTTGCTAAAAAGGTGAGAACTGAATTTCG
This sequence comes from Toxostoma redivivum, assembly GCA_013397375.1. NCBI lineage: Eukaryota > Metazoa > Chordata > Aves > Passeriformes > Mimidae > Toxostoma > Toxostoma redivivum. The sequence goes on along the minus strand of VXBI01014665.1, from coordinate 17,256 downwards.
AACTCAAATAAGGCCCAGAAGTTAGCAGGAGGGAGTAATGGAGCAGCAGGTTTCATCAGGCTGCCTCTGAGACCTGTCCTTTCTGCTTCTCAAGAGAGACATTTGGCAGGAAAAGCCAGCTTCTGGAGAATGGGGCACAGAGAAGGTTAGAGATGGACAGGGTCCTGAAGTTTGGTACCTGCAAGTCCTATTTACCAAATATAACTCGGTGTGCTTCTGCTTACACTTGGATTGAAAACACCAATCTATGTTTTCTTACATTTTGGGGATTTTGTTTTTAATTAGAGTAAATGAGAAATATATGCATTTCCATAGAAAAAATATTGCCTCTTATAATTTTGCGCATGGAGAGTTCCAATATTGTTGGCATGGTAATTGTTTGCAGGATTTCATTATGTGCCTCACATCTATAATATGCTCCATCATTTCATTATGGTACCTTTGTGGTATGCTGAATAAAGGATATAGTAAAATAAGTTTATAGAAAGTAACTATTTTAATAATATACTGTAGTAAGAACTGACCAGGAATCAGATTTTCTTTAATAAGAGCTGGGTTCTACAGGTATTTTTGTGTTTACATTTTTATGAAAACACAGATGGAATTTTTTCACAGGGCTGAAAAACATATGAAATAATTTAACATGGAAATAGCAAAACTTTTCCACTGGCCTATGCAGCCAAGTACATCATAGAATCGTTAAAATGAAGTATTCTCTCCTGAAGGCTTTAGCAGTCCAAAAAACTGACTGCTTGGATGACTTAAAAGAAAAAAATGGGTTTGTCAGGAGATTCAAGCATTTGAAGTACCTAGGTCTGGTGCCAGGTGATTTTTAGGAGGGCGGCAAAGCCATGCTGGTGGGTGATAGCTTACAATATAAAAGCAAATACTGTATTGCATATTTTGGCAATAACAAAGCAAAATGATACTCTAGAAAATAGATTATTCTGTCAATTGACCCCATGGTCAATTAAAGTGCAATTATACTATAACAATATTGTTTCAGATGTGAGAGCAGTGTTATTTTTACAGTCTTATTGTATTAAGTCCAGTGTGTAGTTGGATTGCAGTCCTGAGAGCTCTCAGAGTTGCTACAATAGTGATAATTGATGCCATCAGTTAGCAACAGTCCTTCGCTTTTTTGTTTCATCTTTGTAAATAAACACAGGGTCCTTACATGTGATTCTCTACTCACGATTGAAACAAGTAAACAAGAAGGAAACTGTCATGGCAGGGCAAGAGGTTTGAGGCTTTTAAGGTGAGGGATTTTTTTGGTGGCATATTTGGGAGATGAATGGGAAAGTTTGAAGTGGTTATTTTCAACTCCTTTTTTAAGGAAGTGTAATGAGAGTTGTATTATTCAAATTAACTTTTGTCCTGCCCATGTTAAATGCCCTGTCCTTCTGTCTGTCTGACTTCTTTCTAATATTGGTGACTTCTTGATGATGATATAATCCAAGTCTATCAAGAAAGCTGTTCCAGACCTTATGGGATTATTCAGTTAAAATCATAGAATCTGATCAGGGTAACAGTCAAAGAAAAAAGCCACTTCAATGCATTTCAAGGTGATAGTCAATTTACATGAGCAAGCAGAGATCCTTGACCACAGATACAGTGTACAGAAATTTTGTCAGTCCATAATGATTTCTCAATTTGATATTTTTTGTTGTCAGACATTTGTAATTTCTTCCAATTTTTACTCCCTACATTTTGTGCCCTTCTTTCCATGTTCTTTCAATTCCAAATTTGTGGTCTATGTAGGCAACACAAGAATGTTAGCACAGAAATTTTTATGAAGGAGACCGATAGGAATTTGGCGAATTCCTTTCTCTAGTCCCTTCTGTATATAAAATGAGTTAATGGGAATATTGGAAACCTCTAAATAGAAGTCTGGTGCAAAGATAAATTGATTATATTAACAGACTTCAAGCTTATCTCCCTTTGTGGCTGGATTTGTAGTGCACTAGAGTGCAATCTCAGCTGCTGCTGCTGCTGTTGATGGCCGCCAGGCTGGTCACAAACTGACCTGAGGGCCAGGTGCATCCATCAGGCATCCATGAGATTGCTGGCTGCTATTGAAGAGCTTTGCAAGTGCAGATGTAATCATGAAACCTTTTCATAAATTCTGATTGAGTTGTTAGGGGTTTGCATTCTGTGTGTTTTTACTCTCCTGGATAAAAGGAAGTCAGAGAGCTGGAAGTGTTGATTCCCATGACAGATTTTCATTCTCTTCCAGCTGTGAACACCACCCCCAGCAGCTGGAGCCTGGACAGTGGGAAGGAAGCCAGAAACACATCAGAAAGTGGAAAGCTTATATCTCCTCCTGTACCACCAAGACCTGTACAGACTGGTGAGTTAATGGACATCTTGGGTAAAGCTTCAGTACTTGAGGGCTTAGATCCTTTCCACTCTGTTTGATGTTTTACTTCTTGGGCAGGTTAACTTATTATTTGATTTCTTACATGAAAGGCTGTAGAACTGCCTCTGCGGGTATTTTCGTCTCGTTAATGTTCTCTGCAGTTTCCAATACTCTGCCCCTTCACTAATGAATGAGCAGTTTCAGACAGTTCATGCTAGTATGAGGAAGGATGATCAAATTTAGTCTTTTGATTTTATGCTAATTGGAAGTTAGCAATCAGAAATCATCATTAACCACAAAGAATCTTACTGGCCAGAAAACGCACAGCAATCACGAAAGTACATGAGTTCTGTTACTATAACCATTTTGCCTTTCAAAATATTAATTTCTATTTAAAGGAAAGGTTGCTCAAGTGATACGATAAATATAATTGTTCTCAAGGGAGTGAGTATACTTTTTGTGTATTATACTTATGCCTCTTAGTTTGTCCAGGCATGTTTCTTGTATATTTGGAGGTAAATGTTCAATATAAGTATATTATGTATTTTTTATTTTCCTTATTTGACTTACAAATACATATTTCTTAAGAACAAAAAGGGAAGTGTTGTTATACTGACTCTTTTTTCAACCTGTTATCATTTGGTAGATTATAAACCAATTTACAGTGATATAAAATTTGTCAGAAAAGGCAGATGCATAATTTTTTTATGCTTGGTTGTACTGCAAGATAATCCAGAGAACAAAGCAAAACAAACATCTCTAAAACTGTTTACAGCCACTGGCCAAGGGATCTAGAGATAATGTTTATGTATCAAATGATCTCCTACCCACTTAAAAAGATTTCTTAGTAAAAATTGTCATGCCACAAGTGCACTGAAATCTTTCTACCTTTACAGCATCACCAGCAAGACACATAGCCTCCATTTCCCCTTCTCCTGCTGGAAGATCACCAATGAAGGTACTGTCTTATTGCAGTGAGTTGTCTTTGGGAGACAGATCTTATGTGTTGTGGGGTATACATTTAATGTACATTATTTTGGATTATATTACATTTTTTTATCACATACCTATACAAAAACCAGTGTTCTGTCTCCAACGTGGAAGATGGGGAGGTGCCAGGAAAACCTGATATGCAACCCATTTGTGTTATTCTTCCAGCATCCAGAGCTGTTAGATTAGATAGTATTCCCTGCTTCAATCATTTTAATACCCATTTTCCTCTGCAGGATGATCCAGGGAGATTGTAAGAAAGTTGTAAGTATTTTGACACCTGCCAGTAGGACACATTAAGCATAGGCTGTGAATAAGCACTGGTTCTTCTCTGGCAGTTAAACATCTGAATTTGAGATCCAAGCTAAACTGAGCAGGTTTCATTGCTATTTCCAGATATTTGCATGTGTTGGTACCCATATATTGATAGCTGCTTTTTTGCTGGAAAACTTGATTGGGAAATCTGTGTTTCCACAGCATTGAAGCACACAAACATGCAGCTTATTCCAGGCAAGCCCTGATGCTGGTAGAGTGCAAGACATTAGTTTTGAGGATAGCTTCTGCCACACCAGAAGCAGAGATGATTCTGGAGGTAGAAATATAAGAGTCAACTACATGGAAAGAGAGCAAATAGAAAAGAGCATGACTGGTGCTTCAGGCACTCAGATGCAAGGACAGAGCCTTGCAAGGTAGCAGCCCTGCCAAAGGAAACCCCCCAGCAACCCAATGCCTAACTAATACTGCAGATACACATTGCCTGAGGAGGAGAACAGCACCCCAATGTACTTCCTTTCCCTTTAAGGTCCCTAATTACAAGTCCACACTCATTGTCCTGTTTGCCTTCCTATAAGCCTGTAACATTACTACTTGTGTCTACAGTGGCCCAAATTGATTACAAAGCAATTCTGCTGGCCATCAGAGTGCCCCATTGTCCTATTAACATTCTGCTGAAGTGAGCACCAATCCCAAGTTTTGCCCAAATTGCTTGCTATGAAGCTCTTTAGAACATTAGGATCTTATCCAAAGATGAGTGATCCTTCCTTTTTATCCTAAATGGACACAGATGATACTTAGGGATGTTTGAAGCTTGTCCTAACATTCTTCTTCTACAGGTCTGGACAGAATTTAAGCATTTTACAAAGTCTGGATTGCTGCTTGGAGAGGAATGCTGGCCCAAAATACTTCTGAGAACTGCTGGATCTCACTTTGAGCATCCATGAATTTCCAGACTGTTTTGGTGTCTAGGCTCTTACTTGCTACTGGTAAAAGTAGTCTACACTGTTTTACCAGAACCAAGTGCAGAATTTACATATTTGCTGTTGTTCTGAATGACAAAAGCAAAGGTCCTAAATCTTATATATGGTCACTTAATCCAAGTAGCTAGTGTTCTTGGAACTGGACCCAAATATATAATTTATTTGAAAACCTTAACCCTGGATGTTTTTGGGAGTAGGAGTGCAGTTGCAGCCTCCTCACATACAGAGGAATGGAACATGAAACAAGTAGTTAAACTCGTAGTAGGCTCCCGAGGAAGTCTGAAATGTTTTCACCAGGTGTTGAGCTTTAAATAAAAATCACTTTGCTTTTCTACAGGCATAGATTTTAGACTTTCTTCTAACAGTGTGCAACCAGAGAAAACCATCCTATTACAAAATCCACTGATGTAAATGAAGAATTTTTCTCTCCATTGATTTCAGTGCTCTGTGGATCCAGTCCTAGATGGATAACTAAAATTATCTCAACAGCATAAAGTCAGTGCAGCCAGCTCTATACACCCCTGTCCCTCTTCTCCTCCTCCACTCCCATCCTTCGTTGCATGGCTCACACTCTCACCTCAAGCTGAGCAACTGAGCATCAACTTGTCTAACAGGAATGGGAGTGAGAAATTTGTCTTTGTTTTGATTTCTCCATTTTTAGCCTGAGGCTTGAGGCCAATAAGTCAGGATTGTCTCAGATTAATCCAATCACAATTAGGTATGTTGCAAAAAAATTTTATCTTGGAAAGTGTGGGCTGACCTCTTACAGTTTTCAGTTGAAGTTGCTTCACTGGAATAGAACTGTTCAATGGTTTTAGGTAGGCCTCTCTTGTCCATGCCTTTTATTTTTCATCAGCACTGTTGTTGCTGCTTGGGCCCTCAGCTCCTGATCCCTCACCATCCCTCACTGACCTATGAGGCCACTGGTGCAGTCTCTGGCCACCTGTGCCCTCCATATGGCCCTTGTCCCGGAGGCACACATGGTGTGTTGTATTTGTATATGTAAAGAACACCTGGGAGGTGGGGGAGAGGAAGAATGGTGATGCTTTCATCTCCTGCCATTCTGCTGCTGCCCCAAATGGGAGCAGCACCAGCAGGGAGAGGGGCTGGTACCCAGCAGTGGCTTTTACCTTGATTCCTGCTTTTTGCTACCCCTCCAACACTGCTTTTATGGTACACTCAGAAATGATGCCATGATGTAAATGCACTTTTCACTGCATGGCAATGCACTAAAAGCTGTGAGGAAAAGCTTTGGAAACTGAATTTGGGATATGAGAGCCTGCAGTAGCAGCAGTGGCTGGGCTTTGGCGTTAGGGGGCAGAACACTCCCAGGTATGCCCAGTGATGCATTCCACTTCCAGCTGAGAAAATTAAGGGTGCATTCTGAAGACTTCCAGATTTTTCCAGGGTATTATGATAGTGAGAAAACATTTTAAAACAGTTTTATTTCCACTTACTGGCATGACCACTATCTAAGGTGTACCCAGGCACTATTGAAATGAGCTTTTTATCAGTTTCTTACCAGGTCTTGATTAAACAGGGACACAACCATTTCTGTTTATCAAAGCTCAGAGTTCCATGCACTATATCCATGCACTATATGTATGTTTTCAGTCTGAGCACAGAGACACTCTCTCTCCTATATGCCAGGTAAATTCTTCTGCCCTTTCTTTTGAGCAGGGGTCTGTGCAATCATTCACACCGTCTCCAGTGGAGTATCATTCCTCGGGGCTCATATCCAACTCCCCGGCGCTGTCAGGGAGTTACAGCAGCGGCATCTCTTCGCTCAGCCGATGTAGCACATCAGAAACATCTGGCTTTGAAAGCCAAGGCAGCGAACCAGCAGTGACTGTCCCAAGCTACAGCATTTCTGAGGAGCCTGTGAGGAAAGAAAGCAAAACCCCGCCACCTTACAGCGTGTATGAGCGGACTTTGAAGCGTCCCGTTCCTCTACCTCACAGCCTCTCCATCCCGCCCGCCGCAGACCCCCCGGCTCTGCCCCCCAAGCCACAGCTGGTTCGGCCAAACAATCTGGAAAACAGCAGCAGGAGGACTGAGCAGCTTCCCCGGCCCAGGCCCCTGCCCCGCAAAGTCTCTCAGCTATGAGGAGCCACTTTTATATTTAATTGCAACACATTCTTTACTGGTTAAGAAATAATATTTTTTAAAAATGGTAAAACTCATTTAGTTAGGCACTTTAATATTTTATCCACCTTTTCTTTGGAGTCATTTCAAAATGCTTATTAATATTATGTTGCACATTTGAAATGAAATTACTAATTTAGGTTACCAGATATTATAGGAAGCATGAATGAGAGGATTTTTTTTTTAATTTCATGGTGGTGAATACTGATAAATGCTTTTATTTGTACTTTATTTTTCTTTAAAAAAAATCTAAAACCCTATAACTCTCCTCTGAGTTAACTGAATGCTTCTTACAAAATGCAGAATATACTGACTGGATCTTTACTTCTAGAGATAAATGCACGCTTTCTAACAAAGTAGGCTGTAGACTAGGATGTTTCTGCAAGTAGGCTGAAAGTTGTTTCTCTTATCTGATGAACAGGTTGGTGATTTCAAATGTATGTGGCAAAACTGAGATATAATGCAAGTTATACAGCAGAGGACTGTTGTAAGAATGTGGAATTTTTGAAACACACTTGGCTTATGTTATTTTTAAGATGGAAAAATTCCTGTATTTTATTCAGCATACAGCACCTTTCCGGTGAATCCCGATAAGGTTTTGTGCCATTATGTATGTACCGACACGTCCTTTTTCTTTTTTGAGGTGCAATTTGCTTTTATTCTTTCAGTTAATGTATTTTTTTGTTGTTGTTGTTGTTGTTTTAGTTTGGGGTTTTTTTTTAAGCTAGCAGTTTTCTAGTGAATGCTCTCTGCTGTTCTTGAAAGTTCACCCTAAGATGCAATCTGTGTATGAAATAGGTACAAATGAATTGTTCATTTAATTTGTGTACAAGAGTCAGTACTGACTAGTATCAAGGCAATTCACTAAATGAACCAATTTTTAAAAATACAAATGCTGGTTTACAATCTATACATTTCAAAAGCTAATTGCAAAGGTCATCAATTATTTTGTAAAAATCTAGCAAAAATTCTGAACAGTTCCTTGGATGTGTATGTGCCATCGGAGCCAGGCTTTTGATTTGCTTTTTAGCTTGAGTTCATCACCATCATCTTTATTGTTGAATATGGTGTTTGCCTTAGGTTGTATTTTAGTCACTGGCATCTGAAGAGCTCTGGAAAGCTAATGCCAAGACATAGGAATGTGGAGAGGAAGGAAAAAAAAAAGCACCTTCTGTATGTATGTTTTGTATCCTCTTTCTTTTATTCACTGTTTAAATGTGCTTGGGAACAGATGTGTGAACTGCATTTTGAATCATATTGTTAAAAATATTCTCCCTCTTTTGTTGGGAAGCTCATGTTGATCTCTGTGTTTGATTTGTTGATAGTTTAACTGGAAGAAAGTGACCACTTTTTTATATTCTCTCAATTAGACCTTCAGCATTTACAAGCTGTTGACAGTAGTTATAGACGTTTTCTATAATAAATGTTCAAGTATTTTTGTACATAATTGGTAAATTTTAATAAGGAGTGTACCATTATGTGAAAAAGAAGCAAACAGTTGTGTATGCAGTAAGATTGTTATAATTATGCCAAATACTTTATGTATGGAAAAAAGAATATTTGTAAATATGTGCTTTTAACAATAATTCTGCCATATTGACGTTACAATTTTGAATGTCAGAAAAAAATAATATATGTTAAAATATTTATGTTTTAGTGGAAGTATTCATAACTTGAAAAGGAACATATGAATTTTAGCTTTGTATCTTGCTGATTTCAAAGTCTAAAATTCCTTGAACTAGCTCTTGCTTTCTACTATAACATTTTTATGTCTGTAACCACATCATAAAACCTGTAAAAGGCTACGTATTTATGCTGATATAAAGAAGTAATGCCTGAAATTTAAATAAGGTGTCACAAGTAAGATAACAAAGCTGCTGATTTTTTTTTCCACCCATGTAGTTTAATAGATTTTGTTGACTAGTGCTTGAGCACAGTACAGTATAAATCAGTGCTATTTGCTCCTGAAGCCTTTTTTTTTTTATTTCTGGCAGTAAGCAGAGTTGATGACTTTATCATTTACATGCATTACTGGTCAGCTTTGCAGCAAAACATTTCACAAACTGTTTACCTAGACACTCATATTGGTTGCTGCATAATGTTAATATGAAATAAAAGAACTTGATTAATCCTTAGAGTACAACTTGTTTTCTACAGAATGAGAGATTCTAATTCAGTTAGCCACAGAATGAAAGTTCTGACTCCTCATCTTGCTAAATCCAGCTTTTTTTTCTGTTAAAAATCTCCTAATAGATCGAGTTTTCTCCCTATTTGGACCTGTAATTGCTTTGTGAGACAAGGTGGGGAGAGCACTGACATGCTCTTCTGAACAAGTGAAGAATGTAAAATTTACTAGAGAGTTCACTGTAAATTAACCTGCATGAGCATTCTGTTTTTATAACCAGGACATCAGAAACACTCTGAATGATAGAAAATAGTATAAAATTGACAGAATACTCTTAAGCCAAGTTGACACATTTTCTGCTTAGCCAGTTTTGACAAATTGATTCTGTAGATCAGTTTTTCAACCTGATTACCTATAAAAAATGTAGTATGAAATTTTGTTATGTATGTTGCAACACCCACTGCTTGAAAACCTAATGTAAATAAAGGTCTTGTTTGAATTTTATGTAGTAGTCATAAATATAATTTTACCACTTTCTGAGTGATGGTGAGTAATTCAGAAGCTCATAGGAAGACCAATGAGAACAAGTTGCTCTTACTTCTCAGTAGCTTAATATCAGCCAATGTGTGTGTAATAGGTGACAATATTGTATTCAGATACCATATTTGAGATGCTGGTGTCTCTGGGATGCCAGAGAAACATCCTCAAACTCAGCTGACCAGCTTTGAAATGATGCAGCTCAGACTAGTTCTCATGATGGCATAATACCTCCATAGTATGAGTGAAAGCAGTTATGATGTCCCAGGTCAGATGCTGTATCAGGCCAATTGCTGTGTTCTGAAAGAAGCACAAAGCTGAAGTTACCCCTCTTAGTAAAGGTTTCAGGGCAGTGCAGTTATGGCCCTGCTCAGATGGAATGGAGTATAGCTACATGAAAATCTTCTGTGTGAAAGTTGCACTGTGCCCTCCTGCCCAACCATTCTTCTTGTTCACTGATTGTGCAACAGCTCCTGCAAAAAGAAGAGTGATGGAGCAAAAACATACCAATAGGCAGGAGTCAGTGCCTGAAGTATAAATGATGAAAAGCATCTTGTTTTGAATGTAACTGTGGTCAGTAAACCCAGGTGCTGACAGATTCAGATCTTTGCTCCAGAACTCTGCTGGTTGCTGGAATTTCTGATGCTTCAGGCTGAGTCCTGACATGCTGGCCAAAGGGCAAAGTCCCATCTGGTGGGGTATTGTGGAAGGATGGTCACCACTGGATCCCTTGAGATCCTGACCTTGGACTAGATTCTGTGGGAGAAAACCTTTTTCATATTAATTTAATTTATCTTTACCGTCTTTCTCACTGACATTTTAATTCAGCTTTTGACATATGCTTCATACAAGAAAATAGTATTATTAGTTTGGCTAACATTAACAAAAAAAACCATTGGGGATTAAACAGCTAAACTATTCAAACCTCAGGAACAGGAAAAATTTGGAGCTGCATACCTCAAGTGGGCAATAAACACCAGGTTAGGGGACTCATCCTGGGGGGTAAAATAAGGCTGCTGAAGAAAGACCATTAAATATATTTTTTAAAAATGATTGCTCAGTAAGGAACTTGGTGTGTTTGTTTTGACAGGCTGAGGGCTGTCAGACTTCAGTGGGGATGCAGCCTCCAACACAAGCCTTCCAGGCACAGCTGGGCAAACTTACCTAGCTTAGAACTTGTGTTAAGGACACTGTTCAAAACTCCTCTTTAATTGATTGATATTCATCCCAGGAAGTCTGTGTTAGAAGAAGTGAAAAGAAGGTCAACAACTGGGGGGGAAAAAATAAAAATAAAAAAGGGTGCAAATAGAACTTAGGCAAAACCCTTGATGGTCTGACAATTAATCCAAGTGTGTTTTGACTCAGCCAGGAGACATGGTGGGAGAAACTGAAATTTTACCTGAAAAAAGCATCAAGTATATTTCTTTAGGCTATTTTGTAGCATAATGTTATACTAGCTTAATTAGTGGCCGAGCTGAAGGGAGTGAAAGGGAAGCTGGAAGTCCTGACAAAATAGAGGGTGTTTTTATTTTACAGAGGCCTTGGGGTGGAGGTTTTTCTCTTTTGCTGTAGCCAATGACAGGATAGACTGAATGTCATGAATCGCAAAGGCAAAGAGTTTCTAAATAGCAAAGCCCTACAAAATATTAAAATATTTCCCTGCTAAACAGTTATTTTCTTAACCCATGATGCATAACTGATGCAGTGTGTTTTGCAATTAACATCTCAGTATTTTAGAGTGCAAATCAATGTCAAAATTTCATAGTAAATAGCTTTTCTGATAGCTCATAAGCTGCTGAAATTTTGGTTAAATATTTCAATGTTTTACATCATTGATTTGCTTTTGGAACTACATCCACTTGTGTATTCTAATTTATTTTACTTCTGGAAAATTCTATAGAAAATCTCTGCATTACATTCTTGCTTATTTGTGAGAGACTGCTATCACTGCTGGTTTTTATTGACCTCACTGACTTCCCTTGAAGTGTTTCCTCTTGTTTTTCAAAAGAAAGACCATCAGCAAGGAGCTACTTCTGCCTTTCCTGTGGGGAATATTTCAAAAGCACAGCCTGAAGGGGATGCAGCACAGCAACTGTTCCCAGGAGGGACTATAAGCAAGGGCTTTGGGAACAAAACCTGAGGGGGAAGTTTACCCATAAAGCTACTCCCGTAGGAATTTGGGTTCACAGACAGAGCAATAGCTCAAGGACAGGGACTAAACTAATTTACTAAAATCAGGAGATGGGACATAAATAATGTCCAACAGGCTTTGCTAAAGGATGAGGCTTGGTCCCAATGTGTCCTATAAATGGGAATGCCTTGTTTCCTGATCTTTTAATGAAGAAAGTAATGCCAGGTAGATCCACAGGGTAAGGGTGTAAGTTTTATTATAGGGTTGCTGAGCACGGATAGGGGCAGGGACAAAATTCTGAATCTACACTTTAACCTAAGTTGACTTGAGAGATCATTCCTCTGGGTCTTTGGGCCACATTACATTCAAGGGATGTAACTTCTGCAATGATTTGCCCTTATACTCTGACTGTGCCCTGGAGAGCCAGCTGTCCATCTGAACTCCCATGCCAGTCTCTTTTTGCCATGGGTTATGAGAGGAGGGCTTGCTGCAGGTGTGCTGGAGCAGACTATGATGCGGCCTGATCTCTGTGCTTTTTGAGATGTTCAGTTCACCTTTTTAAGTACAGTGCTGTGGTAAATCCAAGGATGTGATACAACACTCAGTAAAATTAATCTGTAGATTCATACCAAGTTTTTAGAAATGGCATGTGTCCAAGAGGAATTGGGTGAAGGCAGCTGGTACCTAATGAATTTGGTTCCATCTGAAGAAAATAAAACATTCTAACATGAGCACAAAACACTTTACAATGAACAAAACATATCAATAAACTCAACTTTTTTTTCAGCTAGTGTATTAGGAGTTGAAGCAACAAAATATTACTATGCTGCACTCTTCTCAGGCCATAAAGTTCAGCAAAAGAAGATTGTACACACTGGACAGAGGCTTTTTATGTTGCCAGGGAGAGTTTTCCTGCATCTACAGCTCCCCCTCCAAGTTCCGTCTCAGAACTAAAGCACATCTTGTCAATCCCCCTAAAGCTATAATTCAGTGGACTTTTCATAGCTGTAAAACCTGAGGTGCATGATGATAAGCAAGCAAAATCAAAGCAAGTCATAACCTGCTACTTTGAACATGCAGACAGGCTACAGGGGAGCAAGCAGGGAGGAAAAAAGAGACAAAATTGGTTTTCAGGCCGTAACGATCAATTTTGACTTCTGGAATATTTGCTGCTGAGAAGTACTGTATTTTCACCGCATGCTTTACTGGGTTTTTCCCTTTTGTGTGAGATAATGCTGGGAAATGTTTTTCTCTGGTGTTTGTGTAGATTTGAATTATGGTATCGTCTTGTACCCAAAGAAAGTGGTTTTCATAGTCTTGTTTGTTTTTCTTCAGTCCTGTGACAGGGTAGGACAGCAGAAATAAGACAAAAAAGACTGGTCAGTGCACCACCAGAGGGGGAATGGGTTCCAACTGAAAAAAGTAGGTTTAAATTATATGTCAGGAAGAAATTCCTCACTGTGAGGATGGTGAGGCACTGGAACAAGTTGCTCAGAGAAGTGGATGCCCCATCCCTGGAAATGTTCAAGGCCAGGTTGGATGGGGCTTAGTGCAACCTGGTCTAGTGGAAGGTGTCCCTGCCCAGGAGAGCACAGGCGATTACAGTCCCATCCAACCCGGACCATTCTATGGTTCCATGTTCAGAGAAGAGCATCTATATTCTCTAGGTAGTTCTTAAACTCATACCTTCAAAGACTAAAATTCAGTTCACTGTGGGCCCCTCACACCTATGCACAAGGACAAAAAACAGGTGAGTTCCATCTTGCTGTGGGAAGTGTGCTTCTGTATGTGCCTCAAGCATGGTGAGGTATGGGCATGGATGGGCACCATGGAAAGCTGCCCTCTCTTTGGTGACATTATTGCTGCCACAATGATGTACTTGTGATGTACAGTGATGTTGACTAGCTGTCACACCATTGCACACAGTTGTCTTACCTGCAACTAGCTGCAGCTATGTAAAGTACACAGAAACAATCAAAATGTCAAATTGTAAGACAAAATTGCTATTTTTCATTCTCGCCAACTCTACACTTATTTATCTTGAAAACTGGGAAACTTGGTGTATTTTGCAAATTCTCTCAGTGAGCCTTTTCTGGTTCAGTGCTATTTTTACTGAAGATAACACCAGCCCATCTTGCAAGTGAAGCTTTCAGCAGATGTGCTACATGAAACCAGGCACAGCATGAATGACAAATCCTCAACACTGTGTGGGCTCATTAGAAAGATCTGTATTCCATGCTGAGCTGAAGGAGAGGAGGTGATCTGGGAGACTCTGAGCAGGCATTAAACCATGGAAGCAGCAGCAGAAATGACAGCAGATGGCAGGGTCAGCTCATTAACTGCATTTATCTAATGGGAGACTTCCCATATATTGTCAAGCAACAACAAAAACAAAAAATCTGTCAGAAATTCCACCTAGTCATAATTGATCATCGTTAATAAATCTGTTCCAGAACAGGCTGCCAAAATCTCATCTACGATTGCATAAATGAAACTAATCAGCAAATTATAATTGCTGAGGTGAGTTGCTTTGGTTGGGTGACAAAAGGAACTAAAGCCGTGGCTGCTGCTGGCAGAATGGAAAGCTGTTCTGTGAAGGTGTGCTGGACTGACAAAACATCTGGTGAGTTTGCTGTTTTGGTCTAGCTCTGTGTTGTGAAACACAAGATTGTAACACTTTGTTCTAGAAACATCGATTATAGATAAATGAATAAATATTGCAGCTGTATTAACATGAATTTGCCCTGTAAACCACAGATTTATTCCTGATCTTTACCTTGGTCTCTACAAAAAAAGGCAAGAGACAGGAGTCTACCCGAATTAGAAAAGAGAGTTCATATAAACCATATTATGAATATATTGTTGACATAATGCTGACAAGGTTCAAACTATAACTTAACCTTTAATGTAGTTATCCATGCAGCACCCCTGAAGGGTCCCCAAAATGAGGCTCAGGGTGGGGCCAGGTCCCAACCCGAGCGCGTGGGGGCCACTGGAGGTCTGATTTTGGAGAGATGATCACTCCAAGGCTGCCGTGCTGGACTTCCAGGGCAATTCCCCAGCTCCTCTGTCTCGTCCCTTTGGAAGACTAGACCCCTCACCCCACCATGCCATCAGAACTGTTGGCACCTGCTGCTATGCCAGATGCCAACATGGGCTTTCTGTTCTGCTGCTCCACCGGTGCAGCGGCAGCACACAGCACAGTACGGACGTGCTTTAGAGCACGTCCCGTGCGCTTCGTCCGACGAAGTCACCCCGCGCACTGGCTGCTGCCAGGAGCCTCCGAGACGGCGGCGGGGACGCGCAGCGCTCCCAGCGCGGGACGCGCTGCTGCTCCCGGAGCGGGCTGGGCAGCTCCGAGCGCCGGCTCCTGGCAACAAGAGAACCGCGGCCCCGGCGCGGTAATCTACTAAAAGTAATTTACTTAATAATGACAGAAAATGACACTTAATCTCACCGCTGAATCCTCAGCCTGGCTCCAACGCAGTCAGCAGCACTTCACAAAGGGTACTGCTGCAGATGTTTTTATCTGGAGCAGACAAACTGCTGTGGCTCCTTCTCAGGTCTGTAGCTTTCTTGTACTCCCTGCCTGTAGAGCAACATATTGACAAGGTCATACAGCAGTCAGGGGAAGACTGAGCACTCTGCCTCACCCGCTTTGCCTGCATTTCACTAAGAGCCTATTAAGTGATGCTTCAGCACAGCACAGTGAGAACAAGGCAATGCAAGGAAAAGGGCAGGCTCCCATCCTTAAGCATATCTCCAGCTGGAAATCATGGCATAGTAGAGTCAGAAAATAGATGAATAAACAACATATCAGAAATATTGACTCAACAGCAAAGGCTGCTTTTGCGCAAACAGGTTACTGAGTACATTGCTGTATGAGTTCTCAGCACCAAAAGAAAAATATTGCAGGTAATATTCAAGTAAAAAAGATGCTGAGTTCTTCAAAAGGGATATGTTTTTGCACAAATGAGTTGTAAAGGGACTATTTTTAATTTTTTTTCTAAATATGTTTAGAATAAATAGCAGATTGGTGGTGGATAATGAAAGTATTTAGAGAATGTGTCAAAATAGTTGATAATGATGATGATGATTATTATTATTTTAATGACCTTATAAAACTACTTAAGCAAAAATAAATTTTAAGTTATGTTTTTCAGTACTTATGTTTTCACTTTTTCTTTTGTTTTTCTCTTCAGACTAAAGACTGTTTTAAATGTAGAGGCTTATTAATAAGAGGGGGTTTTGGTAGGCTTATGCATTATGCAATTGGGAATGCCCACTGTGTTCTTTGTATAACTGGAATTCTTCATAGAATGGGGAAAAAAGAATTTAAACTTCAAGACTAAAACATTTTTGCTTTAGGCAGATCACAACCAACCTAATTTTGTTTAAGCTCCTTCGTCTAAGATTACTGTATCTAACAAGACTATGAAAAAATTGTATATGATCAGGTAAATACTTGGGGTGAAAGTGAAAGCTCTGTAAACCATTTACAATCAGATTGTTCAGAGGCAATCATCTTCAATAGACTAATCTTGAAATTCTCAGATGTGGTAGAGAACTGAAGCATAAAATTTCAATCAGTACGTAGTTGTGTTTTACTTCTGTAATGTGTTTTGAAATCAAGTGATGCTACACATTATAATTTTAAAAGCACTTGCTAATATACAGCATACAATTAGTAAAAAAAAGCAAAATAAAGGAATTAATATTCTTTCTAAGCTGTCAGAAATAAATGAGATCAATGTGTTATGTTATAATTTACACATTTCTCATGTGTTTGGAAAAAAACCCATCAAATGTAAAACCTGAAGTAAATTGATAAGTCTAAAAGCACAATTAGTGTGTTAAATTTATCAAATTCAATTAATTACTAGTGGAATATTACACACAAGAGTATTGGAAAATCATGTTTTGTGCCACTGAATGGTTATCAGAGTAGCTTTGTGAAAGCAAAAGTTTGGATTCATCTGGACGCTGCTCCACAGATTTAAGAGTACTTATTTCCAGTTTGGAAGAGCCAAATAAAAAGCCTTTTACCTATTCAGTCCCAAATTGAGAAAACTTACATTCCCATTCTGCTTTCACACTCATCTACAAAGAAAGAGGTGAAAAAGCCCAACCAAAAAAAGCACACACCCAAAGTTTCAAAACTATATATTCTGATCCCTAAAAGACTAACATTTTAGAATTATTACCTTTAGTATATATTTCGTCCTCATACACAGAATTTTCCCTAGCAGAGCTGATGACTTATATTTTAGAGTCTCCCAATTGAAATTGTAATGGGGCTCAGTGCATATTTTTACAGTGTTATGCAGAATATACAGGAATTTTATTCTGATATTTAATCTTAGTTCATGCTACATTCTCTGTGCATCACATGAAAATATGTTTCATATTTGACACAAAACAAGTGGATATATTCTCTCGCTTTTCAACCAAGATGTATAAAGATGCTTTACCGTCTGTTGGGGGTTGAATAATTTATTTTTCTTTTCTGTGGAATTTTTCCCCATTGTTATGCTAAGTACTTGTGGCTACAAGTTAGTTGCATCTCACCGGAAGGTGAGGGGGGGAGGGGATGGAAAAAAAGGAGCCGGAAATAGGAAGGGAGCAGGGGGGGAGGGCTCTCTCGCAGCTGGCATGTGGAGTTGGAGACAGTGGGGAGATCCGGTCACGGACCCCTTTTTTTCCCCCGCGAGTT
>VXBI01014663.1:1199106-1222712 GCA_013397375.1 Toxostoma redivivum | reverse complement strand
TCCTTCCTCCCTCCCTCCCTCCTCATCCATTTTTAGATCTAAAATATTAAAATTAATTCCCCCTCTTAATTTCCAAATTTCTATGAATCAACTGCTTTTTTACATCTCATGCTTCCTGCTGTAGCCTTGCTGGAATACCTCCACAGGTGTTCACAGGTGTTTTTCTGTCTTTCCTGCAGGAAGCCTATTGCTCATTTTCAAACTGCAGAAAGGGATGGGATGCTGCTTTTAACTCGTTCCTGTGTCTAGGTGAGTCTGAACATTCCCCTGCTCCCCTTTGCCTGCTCTGGGTGGAGTACTTGGGTTGAAAGGGGAATTAGGCACTGGGTCCACGTGATCTCTACAGTCAGGTGTAGGAGTCAAGATTCAAAACCCATTCAAAGCTTGATAACCAGCACTGTGAAATCTTGCATATGAACTGAGGCAGAACTGGGAAAGACCTGTTTCTGTTTATAATTGAAGAAGCATCCACCAGACCCTGGCTGGACTCCAAGACTCCACTTGCCTGGGAGGCTCAAAGCATCACTGCAGTGACCCAGGAGATCACTGCAAAGTTCAGGTATCTGCAATCAGTCACACAAGTTACATTCAGCTTGTTTCTCTCACCTACCTCTGGCAGGCAAGCAGGTGACTGGAGTGGAATTTACTTGTTCTGGCAATTTTCCCAGCCTCCCACTCCAAGGCAGTTTATGGGTATGTTACCACTGAGTATATTATTAGCTTACCTTGTTTGCTTTTGAGGTGCTGCTGATTTTAGTTGTAAATTATTATTGGGGAGAGGCCAGTATGGTTTGCTGATCCCTTCATATTCAGCAAAGTCCCTTTACCTCGAGGCAACCAGTTTCTATAAAACACAGGGTGCTCTGGAGAACACTGGTATTTATGGAGAACACGTGGTTAAGGAAAACTATTCTTTTCCAGGTGTTACAGCAAGGCACCAGTTCCTCACCTTGCACTGGGGGTGACCCACAGTGCCAAGCCTCAGGCAGGGATGCTGCTCCAGCTCTGCTACAACAAAGCCCATGGACTGTGACTATGGGCAGCTGGAGCTCAGAGGCCAAAAAACTGGAAAGACTGGTCACATCTGCCCAATTAAACTCTCACAGCCTTCAAAACAGGGTGGCTTAGTCCAAGCACTTGCATTTGAGGGAAGATCTAGTTGATCCAGGGAAAACATATGAATAACTAACAGAATAAGTCATTGATCTATCTTCTTAGTATTGCTTTATGTCCCTTACTTTTAATTTTGACATCACCTGTGCCTCTTTGAAGTGCTTTAGAATCACAGAATATTTTTTCTTATTAACTTCTCTAATGCATATTTCTCAGAACTATTACAAAACTTTGCACTTTATCTGACATAAGTGTTTAGCAACAAAAGGTTATACTCCCAATATCAGGAAAAAGGATGATTTTCACTTAATTTCTAACTAGAGAGTAAATAGAATTTGGGTTATTTTTAGCTGTACTCAACTTACAAGCAAAAATATGTTTTTGAGTGCAAAATATGATGAGATGCAAATACAAACAACCCTTTTTGCACGTAAAGCACATTTTAAAGGAAGAATAACTCTTCACTGAAATTGTGAAGCTTTATATTTTGCAAACCAAGCTGAAGAAGCTAACTTAGAGACACGGGCAAAGTATTCATTCACTGTAATATTTTCTATGAATTAACTTACAATTAAATATAATTGGTAATTTAATACATGATACAATTTTCAAAATGCCATTGGAATGCTTTTTAAGACCCAGTGGGTTTCCCACTTCAAGATATTAACATACTTTTGGCAATCCCACTGATTTCAACCAAATGCTTACAGTTTATGAGATGTAAATTTAATTGCTCTGCATTAATTTCTAGGCACTGGTCCTAAAATCAATCTCTCTCTCCCCCTCCCCTGTTCCCCCTCAATCAAACATAAATCAGGACATGTGCCAAGTCTTACTGACTTTCCTGAAAATCCATCTGTATACCGGGATCTGCCACTGAAAGATGGTGCTTTAGCATCCCTAGTTTGTATGAGTTTGGCAAACTCATGTGAATATGTTTTTCCCGTCTCTCCTTCTAAAATAAAAAAATAAAAATGGTGTATCCTAAATTATTCATTTAATTGAATAACCATTGCAAAATAAAAAAATCCCAATTATTTTTTATTACCCTTGAAAAAGACCTGAAGCAGAATAAAGTTTCTGTCATTGCACTTGTACAGCATTATTGCACAAAGGCTACTTAGCAGCCACTTTTCAGAAGTCAATTTCAGGAGTCAATTAAACAAGGTGGTAATTTCCCCACTCTGAAAATAGATGGTGATAGAAACATGAACCAATAGAACTTACTGAGCTGAATGGATATCCCATTCAATGTGTTTTACGGTCTCTCTGTCCCTTTCTGTACATACATATAATTTACTAAGATGCTGTTTTCTTGATATAGGCGGCTTTTCTTGTATTTTTGATTGCTCATCCATTTTCTCTACCTTTTTGTTTTAGCTTGTGTTACACTATTGGCTATATAATTCTTATTTTTTACTGAATGAGATCCTCTTCTGTGACTGTCCTAAATTTTTCAAGAAGTCTTCTGATGATAGGTTGTATTTTAATACATGAAAAAAATCACAATATTTTAAGCCAATGAATCCAGATGAATCCTACCTTTTATTTCCAGGAAGATCAGAAATTTCTTCTATCTTTCTTCAGGTAGTTGTGGAAGTGGCTGGAATTCTTCACTGGAGGGTGATTTATAGCTCTCCTGTTTCCTGATAGGACAAGGTGATTCAACGTCACAGGTATTACAAAATTCAGGTAGTGACCAGATAGGGCAGTGTATTTTTCAAGCGCAAATTCATCCAAAAAGGAGGTTGTTTGCATATGTTCCATTTTAATTTCCTGTTACTTCTTGTACTGGAAGAGATGGAACACTCTGAAATGGTTTTTGGATGTACTGCGTTTGAAATCTGGATTTTGCAGTCAGTGGGATCACCTGGTACAATGCTCTCTGCTAATGATTGACACATCCAGTTGCAGTAACATTTGATCCTAATCTCCAGCAGTGCAAATAAACTCAGCTGGATACNTCCAGACTGACACTGTTATAACCAAGATGGAATCTCGCCCATTGATTTTTCCATGGGGGTGTTTAAAAAGTCTTGGGCCAAGTTCCTGTTCATGCTGTGGTTTCTTTACATCAGTAAAATGTAAAAGCCACAGAAGGGGACAAGGATATTTCTGTAATTTATACTTTTAACCAATATTGGATAAAATAGAAAAGATTACCATGTGCACTAACATTAAAACATATATTTGTTTTGGCATTTCCAGGTATATGGGGTGAGATGGGATGGGTGGGAACACTGCCAGATCAGAAGGGCTTTTGCATTTGCACTGACTGCTTCTGTCCATGTTCAATCTCCAGTAATTGCTGACCAGAGCAGTTGTCATTGTCTGCTTTCATATCAAATGTTGCTGGTTTTCTATTTAAATTCAGATGTCCCCTCTTCCTAGTCACTCAGCTCCTCCCTGAGTCCTCATTTTGTGCCTTCAGAACAGCCCTTTGCTTTTCCACACCTGGGAAAGCAGCACCTTGGCTCTGCCAGAGGGAATGACAGGGGGGTGGTTTGATGGTTTGTAATTATGTGGAGAGGAACACATCATCAGCAGGTTTGGGGTTGACACCAAACTGCAGGGAGCAGTCCATATTCTGGATAAAAAGGCTATCATTCAGATGAATCTCAGAAAGCTGGAGCCATGATTTGACAGAAAAGATCTGAAGGCAAACAAGTAAGAG
Organism: Toxostoma redivivum; assembly: GCA_013397375.1. NCBI lineage: Eukaryota > Metazoa > Chordata > Aves > Passeriformes > Mimidae > Toxostoma > Toxostoma redivivum. The sequence continues at coordinate 1,218,925 of VXBI01014663.1, read as the reverse complement.
ATGCCAATTGTTGAGGGAACAGCTCTACAAAAATACATTAAGGGTTGATCATAGAATGGTTTGGGTTGGAAGGGACCTTAGAGATCATTTACTTCCAACCCTCCCACCATGGACAGGGATGATCTGAGAGGTCTTTTCCAAGGTAAATGATTCTATGAGAGTCATTACAAACAATGAACTGCAATGGATTAGCCAGTACACAGTGCACAGAATAACAAAAAGTAATGATTAAACCCACTTTTAAACAATTCTGAAATGATGTTGGGACTGCCAGTTTTAGAGTACCCAGTAGGCATTAAGAGTAAGCCCAGCAAAGGGCTACTGTGTTGGAAAGGGAAAAGGCAGAGCTTGACTTTTTTACAACACAGACTTGAGGCTGAACATGGTGTTGGACCAGATGAGCTTTAGAGATTCCATGCAACCAAAACTGTTCTGAGGTTGTGCGATTTTTGTGTTGTTTAAACTGGGGAGGAACAAAGTGAGACTTGTCTTATTTTATGTCTTGACAGATATGACAGTTCAACACATTACAGTGGGAACCTCTAATTTTGCTGTATGAGAAAACAAGTGCTATTAGCATAATCATTATAACTATTACTAACGAAAAGGTTCTATGCAGGTGATCAGTGAGCAATGGATCATAAGGTAAAGACAATATCCTGTTGTATTTTTCAGTCATCTCTCTGCCTAATATACCCTGAGTCCTGGTGAATCACCTCCCCACTCAAGTGTAAGAGCTGCCTATAAACCCAAGAGAATGATTCAGAACAGCAACCTACCCCATGACAGCATTTCTGTGAATACTCTGTCATGACACTTCATAAGTTGTTCCTATAATTTATTTTCACAGAATCACAGAACATCTCAGGTTGGAAGGGACCTCAGGTCATTTCTCCAGCCTGCTGAGGTCCCTCTGAGCAGCAGCTCAACCACCTGCTGTAGAAGCCCCTCCTACAGGTTTGCATCCCCTGCAAACTGACTGATTATGTAAACCTCACTTCTCTAGCAAATCCCATTAAGTCTCAGGCATTTATAGTAACTCTTTATGCCTGGCATTGCTGGTAAGAATTCAATTCCTTGTCCTTAAATTTTCATGCCAGCTCCACCTCATCAGTCATTAACTATAGTTTCCTGACACTCATATTTTACCCACTTTTCAGATTTTGACCATGACTCCTTTAGCATATGGTGATAACCTGTTAATTGGCATATTTTCAATGTCTTTAGTTTTGTTATGGGAAAGTGATCACCAAACATTTATGGTTTCTTCGGGATTTTCTTACTTTTGATGCCTACAAAATATTTCAGTGCAGTAAGCTAGATCTGGTCTGTAGATACTGTCATATATAGATCAAACCTATTTTGTTTTTATTTTCTCCATTTGCTATCCTTATTTATTTGTACCCCTCCTTTATTTTGTATCCAATATCTAGGAGGAAAAGCATCTGCTCATTCTGATTTCTGCAGCATCTTCTAGAGTTCCCAGAGCAGGGTACCAGAGCTTATCACAGAAAGAACAAAAAGCACTAATAAACTATATAAAGAATTTAGATTTCTCTCAGCTATCTGTAGATATCCAAACGATACATATCTAGCACAATATAGGTGTCCAGATTCTCTCAATATTCAATAGACAGAAACACCTTTCTGTTTTCCTATCTTAGACTCCCATCTTAGTAAATTAACTTCTGAAAGTATTGTCCTGTTCTTGTTGGCCCCACAATGACCCTGACTTAGAATAAATGTCACAAAAGCCTCTGAAACTCCACTCTGCTAAGTTATTTTTGTGTGAGAGAGGCAGTCTCCAAGTATCCAGATGCTCCTGGTATTTTTCTACTTCGTGGTTAAAAAGAGAGAATTAGAGGTAGAAAAATTTAGCTTTTTCCCAGTGAAGGAAGAAATAATTGTTCTCATAGGTTAGGATAAAGCTAAATTAAATTTACCAGTCTAAATATTTTTTTTAAGTCTTTAAAGTGGTGAGTGACCTCCAGGTTCATCTTACTTTGAGACCAACCTTGGGTGACATCCCTGTTCACTGAATAAAGCACAGGCCTGAAATAAAGATGTCAAAACATTTGAGATATTTTACCTTCCAACCCCATACTCCCTTTCTGTTCCTCAGTCCTGCATTATAAATGGGTGGAGTTCTCTCCTTTTCTGTCCACCACAATCTGAAAACCCAGATGCTCAGCTGGAGTTCCATTCCTGTTACACAAATGGAATGGTAAATAAATGTATTGTTTTTAAAGACTTGGCAGTTTTCCCACTGGAATTTGAGATATAATCAGCCACATTATTTTCTCATATTCCATATGATAAAAATTTTCTCAGATATTAGAACATATCATTTTTTTATTAGCCTGAACAAAAGTGTGTTTTTTTCTGTATGTATCATATGCATTTATCTCAGGGAGGTAATCCACTGCAGCCTCAGATTACATGGCTTGATAAATATTTTGAGCCCATTACGGAGATTCCAAACTATATTAATAATCCTTAAAGAAAGTTAATGCCTTGGCTTTTATTTCTACCTCAGTTTTGTATTTCCCAGGGCTTTAATTCTCCAAGTAAGCTGATGGAAACTGTGACATCAGCACAACCTTTGGGAAGCAGCAGCCTGCAGGCTCCACTGTGTACCTCCAGGAGCAGACAGATTGCAAAATCAATCATTGAGGTTTGGTACTTCCATCCTAAAAATTAAACTGGTTCTTTCAAGGGTCAATGTCTCTTTTATCCCTAACTTCGATTGAGGGCACAAACCCCAGGCTCTTCTGTAGCTCTTCCCAGAGCCAGTAGCTCTAAGCCAGCAGGACTCTGAAGAAGATTAATTTTTTTAGTATTTTCAGATTTCTGCCATAGCAAATGCATTTAGCAACAGTACATTTATTTAGAAGGATTCTGTTTCAAGGATCTACTCGACCAGGAAATCACAAGAGAAATGCAGCTAAAAATGAAATTAAATTAGCATAATTTATCTGAAAGAAGTGTCTCTGTGTTTAGGGTGAGATGTTGTTTGCCACTATCTTAGCAGTATAGCAAGGCTGTGTAACATCCTTACACCATACCACACTTTTCTATAATGTCTTCTTTAGATCTTTGGTACAGTTAATTCCCAGCATGCCTGCTGTTACCAATTCTGATTTTAAAATGTCAAGAAGAAAATGTTAGATGTCATGGAAGGCAAGGTTTATGATAAGCATTTTGTGCCTTGGGGAAAAAAAAAAAAAGATAGAACAGAAGCATCCTGTGGATTTTTATAAATGTCTGATATATATTTCATACCTTTTTTTGAGCATGGATCATTGAAGTACATCCATGGGAAAGTTCCAAAATTCAGTTTCATCATTGATTGCTGCATTGGACTAGTGGAGTCCTTGTTTCTCTTCTTTTTAATGTGATTTTTTAGGTCTTTAGCCTGATCAAACTCGGAAGTAATCTAAAACAAGAGTCCTTACAGGAGCAGCAGTGTCTTGTATTTAAGAATAGTAATGTACTTTATAAAGAAAATAGATGTTAAAAATTTACTCTGTTAAGGTATCTAAGTGGCAGAAAATTTTGTTGCCAAGCTGCATTTCTGTTTTTGTTCATCCCTGTGTGTGTTTATTTAACTCTCCTTGACTTAGAGAAGAAAATGCACTGGACAAGGAGAATTTTGTTCACAGTGCAAATCTGTTTTTCCCCACTACTTTTAGTTCTCCAAACAATGAACACATTTAGGTCCTTCTTGATGGCAGTGCAGAATTACACCTTGTGGCCTGTCACAGGAAGGGAAACATCCAAAACTTTTTTGATCTCCCTCCCAGAAAAAGGCCCTGTCTTAACACCATGCACAAGAAATGTTCAAACACAAATTTTCCACTGTTAGGGAGCTTAATAATTTTTTCTATGAATAATGCACTTCCAGTTTTATTGAGAAACCCCACATTATTTCGGACCAATTCCCTTTGCTTCTACAGTTTGAAATCATATCCTGCTATCAAGTACCTGGACATAATTCCAAATGGCTTTGAAGTAATATTGTCTCCATAATCATGCTTAATCCTATGCATATAAAAATAATAAAAAGAGAAACCTTTTTTTTTGCCACAAAGTGCAATAAACTTTATCTATCAGAACTAAAGAACTTCTGTGTCAAAATTAAGTTGTGATAATAGTGTAAGGAAGAAAGAGATAATTCTACAAAATTGTGCATTTTGATTTTTTTACGAAGTATTTGAAGTCTATATGTTATATCTGTGGACATATCCTGCACTGATAGCTTATATAGTCACATCCCCATTGAAACCGTCTAAAACCAAATGTTACCAGGAAAGCTGATGAGACATTCTGAGGAAAAGAATATTAGAAAGACCATCACAACCACTTTCTACAGGTCATTTATGCACCTGAAATGGATTTAATTTAAACAATCATGAGCATCTACATTTTAAGAAGACTCCTTTCACAGACTTCGAAAATTAACAGGTGTCTTTGGCACATGTTTCCTTTAATGCCAAAGTTAACATACCAAAGTACTTGTAATCATAATATTATGATTATTGAATGGCCTTATAAAAGTCTCATATACTTTTAATTCTTTTATTTTCTTTTATTTATATTTAACTTATTAATGAGAAGGATACTAAAAGCTTACCTTGTTAGGTTAAAAGTATAGCAGAAGCTGAGGAAATTTTGGTGAAGGAAGGAAATAACTCGTGAACATCCCTGGAGAATTTATATTTTCTCTTCTTCTCTTCACAGAAAAATTCTGTAGCTCCTCTCGGGTTTGTGTGGTTTCTCATTCTGGGGAAGAGAATACTAACTGCTAAATTGTGGAAGAGAAAGCCAACTGCTATTACATGAAGGCTGAATTTTTTGAGATGAACTGGGGCTTCTTGGTGTTCATCACAAAGAAAAATAAGAAGGAACAAAGAGGTGGAGAGTAGTGAAAAAGTTCAGCAGTGTCAGGAGGAAACTCTGATTATTATCTCTCTGTCAAGAACCCCCAAAGATTCTAAAGATTTCAGTGGTAAAGATATTTCTGGACATATTTGATAAGCGTCAATAGATGTGTCCACTCAAGTAATCTCAGAAAAGTAATGTTGATTACAGGATGAGATGGAAGAAAATAAGAGGAAAAGAATTGCTTGTCACATCCAGGAAGGTTGTGGCTCAGTCACAGATGGAACTCAACTTCTGCACACAAAACCAGGATTTCCTTTCACCTTCTCTTGAAAAATTGTCCTTATGGGGAACTGCATGATGCAGATCTCAACCCGTATGCTGAACATGCACCAGAAGAGTCTGAGCATCCTCTCTAGGTATGTCCTCAGCATTAAGTGTAGAGAACACTGAACAAGCTTGGATTATTTGGAGGAATCATAGAATCACAGAATGGATGTGATTTAAGTTGGAAAAGACCTCTCAGATCATCAACCAGCACTGCCAAGGCCACCACTAATCCGTGTCCCTCAGTGCGACATCTGGACGTCTTTTAAATACCTCTGGGCCTGGTGACCCCACAGCTTCTCTGGGCAGCCTGTTCCAGTGCCTGACCACCCTTACAATGAAGAATTTTTCCTAATATCCAATCTTAGCCTCTCCTGGCACAATTTGAAGCCATTTGCTGTTGTCCTGTTGCTGGTTACTTGGAAGAAGAAACCGACCCGCTCATGGCTGGAAAGGAAGGAACAAAAATCTCCATTCCAGCCATGTGCTCCGACTGCCTGGGAATGGGGGTACCTTGGATTGCACACCAGACTTCACTGGTCTGTGCCATCCCTGGCTGACACTGCTCTGTGCTATTTGGATGACAACTTGCAAGGTGGGATCTCCAAGTGCTCAGGGGAGTTGGAAGTGCGGGCGCGTAAGAGGATTTTGTTGCTGAAACATGGACGTCTGTTGCCAATTTTGCTGTAGCATATTTGAGACATATGCACGGTACTAACAGGTATTACACAGCACTTATGGGAGACTCCCCTTCTGGAGTGTCAGATGGAGGCAAGGTAGGACATTCTGCAGTACTTAAAATAACCTTAAATGTCTACATGGAGGCAAATGAATCACATCCCCATTATTTCATGTGGGATAAGTCAAATTACCTGGTTCAGCTATGCTTCCAGCTCTGGGGATTTAGCAGACATTGTCTGTCAATTGCTTCCTTTTTCTGTTTGAGTATATCCAGGAGCTACTTGTTCTGGTGTTTTTGCCTGCCTTGCTCTTTTTTTGGGGTACATGATACTAAACACCAAAGTTTGGGGAGCTGAATATAGCTCACTGTCTGATTTAGTCACTTTCCTTCAAATTTGGTTTCATTTGTCTTTACTTCAGTGCCTGGCAGGCTTGAGATGCTGTAAAATATTCTGCCTCAACATTAGCTACTCGTTCAGAAAGTCTGAGCTTCCCACTGATGTTATGTAATATCTGACAGGCCTGGGTGGCTGTCTCAGATTTGACAGGTCATCTTAGACAGACAAGAATAACTCTCAGGGAGAGGAATGGTAGCCATTTAGTCCACTTTAGGGCTCAATGAAGATAAAACTCAGAAACTTCTATCGAATTTATATTTGACATGTTTTTTCTCAATCTTAAAAAAAGGGTGAACCACCCTCTACAGGTGCCTACATCTCTGAAGTGACAGGGAGTGAGCCTATGGCAGGATTCAAATTCACACATCTAATTGTAGATATCTACACTTGAGGAACATGTCCTTACTCCTGTAATCCCTGGCAATAAAATTCAGTTTTCTACAGGCATCCAGAGACATTAGGAATATCTCTGAATATTAGACATGCTCATGAGGGCCATGTTTTTGTTTAGATTTATAAATTACACTGAAAATTCCTGCATCCCAGGGGATCTAAAATATCTCTCTCAGAGTCAAAAAGAAATCAAAGAGTTTGTGTGATTTGTGTACTCCAACCCAGATGCTCTATTTGGTGAGATTTGGAACAAAGAAGGCTTTTCAGGATTTCATCTCATCTCAGATTGGATCCACCTGGGATGCTTCCTTTGGTTTCCCTGAGTTCTGCATTGTGTTTGCAGGGTGCTGTAGGAGAAGACAACATTCTTTTGTTATGGTACAGGGCCCAGAGAGGATATTTCACTTGGAGCACAAAATAAAAAGTAATCTGGAATGACCCTGCTTGACCAGAAGTTGGAGCAGGTTACACATTGTGCTCCTTTCCAACCTGACCCATTGTGTCTGTGATTCTGTGAAAATATGCCTTCTTTGTTTGCAAGATCTCAGACTTATATAGAAGCACTCTCTCCCCTGGGTTTTTTTTGGGGGGGTTGGTGTGTTTTTGTTGTTTTTTCCATGCTTGGACACGAGCAGTAGCCAGTGATGGCTGTTTCTCTCTATGTGTGTGTGTGTGTTTGTGAGCCCAATGCCATATTTGAAGTCTTTCACCTCATGCTTGTCTGACAGCTGACCAAGTACTGCAAGTGTCTGTCACAGACAGATTTTCAGTGCAGTTCACAGCTCACATAACAGAGGGAGAGGGGAGGGGAAAGACAGTTCACAAAATGTATGAGGAAACGTGTCGGGAAGATGCAGGATCTCTGCGCAGACAGAGTGTCTTTTGTCTCTCGGGCAGAATGACTCCCTGGCTCAAAGCCCACCCTGAAGCAAATAACAGAGCACATTCACTATGCCCCAATGTTGCCACATAACACTATATTTGGGAATTGAATTATAGACAAAGGTGTGCTCTTTCACTATTAATTTTTTTGTAGTCTCACATGTCATTGTCTCACCATTCAATAGGTTCTTTGTGCTCACCAGATCTGCACAGGCAGCCCAAAATTACCTTGCTAGAAATAAGTTACAGTTGCACTGAAAATGTTTCTTCATATTAGTTATCACTCCATTTAGAAAAGAACAAGGTTTTATTACCGATCAGAGTTACAAAAAACAGATGGTATTTATCTTTTTTATATCAAAGGATAACATAACCATATTTAGGTATGAATGGTGAGATAATTTTTGAACAAATTTGTCTGGTCTAAGATAATTGTATAGATATCCTGTAGTGATTAGACTGAAAAAGACATCAGTGGAGCAGGATTTAACCCACTTGAACAACTAATACCAGACCTATTGCTTTTGGAAATACTTGCACTGCTACATTAATGGCAGAGCTCTTGGACACAGATGTCTGTCTTAAGAATCACTGAAGTAAAAGACCATAGTTTCTTCTGAACTCTCAAAATTTTGACTTTAGAATGAAATTTTTTCCTTCTGCTGAGGTTTGGAGAGGTTTTGTTTGTTTGCTTGTAGTTTTGTTTGTTTTTGTTAAAACCAGATGAAACTCCTTTTTATAAAAATGTTTCCTGAGTAATTAGTTAAAACTTTGAACAGGGTTATGAAAGAATCTGTAAACAGAGAAACAAAGAAAAATCACATTCATTATTAAATAGTCATGTCAACATTTTTTATCATTACTTACAGGTGTAATGAAACACTTTCACCATTTTTCTAATTGCTGTTTGTACCACTTCCATGCCAGTGCTGCCAACACTGATAAATGTCCTCTTTTCTTCTGAGGTTCCTGACACTTTCTGCACTTAAGTAATTGTACAACGTTGTGTCATTCAGCTGCAATGTAACTGTAAATTATTTCAGGAATCAGTGGGTCTGCTCAGACATAGTTCATGGTTTCAGTAGGATAAATCTCCATGAGATTTGATATGTATAACTCACTTGGTGCTACAACTCTTCCAGATGACTGATTTCTTAAATACCCAACAAAATCTCAGGAATTTCCATTGATTCTGCATCGATTATCACAATACCTCTGATTCTTGCAGGTATGCAGCTATACAGGAAAAAATGCACAAGGGAAAGGTGTTGTAAATCAAGGTGGGACAAAGAGATGTGGAGGGAAAAAGGTCACATCTCATGGTTTATGTATTGTGCGAAGCTTGTGAGGAAGAAAAATGAGATCTTCATCAGCATTAATAGTGTGGAAGAGAACAATTCCCTACACTGAAAAGGGAAAGGTTCAGGAACAACAGAAACACATTGGTCATATATTGGTTTTCCTGAGGAAACCAGAGCACCATGACAATCACAGAGATCACAGGGATCAATATGAAGGATTTGGGCTATTCTTTCTTTTTTTCCATCCCCCTCTTCCCCCCAGATATCTTGAGGAGAGATTGATGAACTTGATTCTCTTGCAGTCTAGAGATATTCACGGAGGATGAGATCTTCTGCTTTTGTTTGTTTTTTTTAGTTTTTTCAAACTTTATCTGCTTGAATAACTCCTGCATTTCTTCCCAACATTTGCTACTTTTAATTTTTCTGACTTTCTTACTGCCAGTCTGAAACAGCTTTAGTTACCCAGGATAACCTATTTGGCAGTGCCTGTTGGGGGCACACATATGGTCCATGATGGAAACCTCAGGTTTACGTTCTTGAAAATTTCCATACTCTGCTAACTTTTCAAGCTGTCCCCACCTCTGTTCTATGTAAATGCATGTCCTAAATCATGTCATTTCCAGATCAATGGAGCAACTGTCTCAGTGAAAATCCTCTTCTGCCAGTTGTTAAAGTGTGCAGCTGACTTAAAACAGAGAAGATGATTTTCTGGGGACTACTCAAGTCATAATGTTGAATATTCCTTGCTGAGTAGGTTCACATTGACTATGACTGTAGGCAATTAATATGAGTTTCCCAAATGACAGCCATTTTCTCTTGGTAGTTTCTTGTTTTGTTGTTGTTTGTTTATTTTTGTCTCAGGAACAATTTCACATGGGCAGACTAAGACAGGTTGCTATTGTGAATCTGCTGCAATGCTTCCAGGTATTCATAACATTGTTTGCATTGCTAAGTGCTGTGAGGGGAAAGTATCAAAGCTAAGGGATTATGCTCTGCTGAAGCTGATTAAACATTTCCTCCAGTTTGAAGAGTTATGACAAATGAAAACCTCTTACACCCAAACCCCAGTTATCCAGGTTGTCTGTTAATGAAACAGATGTCAGTTTGCTTAAATGCCAGGTTTCCTCTTTTTTCCTGTACTTCAAGTCCTTGAATTTTTGCCTGAGCAAAAGTAAGGAGTGTGCTACTGTGCAACATTTCTTTATATACTATGAAAATTCCTTAATTTGACTCCTCCAGAATTAAAAAGAGGATATTATCTATCTGTCTATCTATCTATCTATCTATCTATCTATCTAAAGAAATTTTGGCAGAAATTGGATCACATTTCTTCTGGTTTTCATCTGATTCATAATTGCTCCATTGAAATGCAGGTATAGAGTAGTTCAGCAGAGAGTAGAATTGATCTGACTCAACTTAATCTTTTCACATTAAATGTCCAACAGGTTCTGTAAGCTCCCCATGTAGTAGATGAAGAGAGATGGACAACTGCAAGAGGGCTCTACATCACTTATTTGCAGACATCTGAAAAGTAGGATAAAACATTCTCTGCAGCAGATTCTTTTTATTCAGGGAAAATGAAAAGGCTACACTGGATAATCTCAAAGTTTAGAAATCTGCAGTTAGGCAATATACCTTTAATTTTCTTTAGGTGTTCAGAAACCTGGGAAACAAGACATTGCAGATTGTCTGAGAATGCAATGGTGATTAAAAGCTGTTATTGGTAATAGTATGGTGTTAAATGCTATTATTTGGAATAGTAGCATCTTCTTGAGTTCTCTCAAGTAGTGTCAAGGCATATAACATTGAGAAAAAAATATTATGAGGGTCTAGCTATTTCAGTAAGGAATTAGATTGGCAAGGAGATTTGAAGGGAACATATTTCTACTTAATAGGCAGCAAGACTTAATAAAAAAGAAAGGCCAACTGGAAGATTGTAATATGACCATAGTGTAACTATAGAGTAAAGCAGACAGAGTTTTTATAGATTTGGAAATGAGTTTTTAATGCAGATAATTTGCATTGTACCACAAGAACTAACCTCCTGTATGTCAATTGCATACCTCCTGTATGTCAAATGGCACTCTTAAACAAAGTGTTTTTCTATCAGTGATGCACTTACAGGAACCAGTAGAGTGTTTCCAAAAATTTTGTGGTTTTACTTCACAAAGTTATGTTCTGACAACATAACTGGCAAAATATCTGCACTTGCTCCACTGAAATTGGCTCATTTGACACTGCTTTTGTAACAATTTGACACTACTTTTGTAAGTGCTGTAAGCCCCTAGGAGCCCTCGCACTGGGGCATTGGGGAGCCATTGCACTCCCAGACATATAATTTGCCACTTACCAATTCTATTCCTTAAAGAGATATAAACTCACATATCTTCTGGATTTAAAAGGCCATAACAGTACATCTCGTCTCTGTTGATGTGTCAGGTAGTTCTTTATACACTGGCTGTGAACACATTTGGTAATACAAACACTTGTTTTTTAAAGCAAACAGGAAGATAAATCCCCTTCCTTCGACCTTAATGGATTCATTAACTCATCTCTGCTAAAGCCATATCAACTAGCCACAAAAATTCCTATCAGCTCTTCACTTATTGCTTAATCCATTGCTGCAAATGTGAGGGCAGTTTCTGCAGAGGGTTCTTTTGGGGCAAAGTGTTCATTAGTTCAAGGGCATAGTTCATTAGTTACCCCTTGAAATTTTGAAGTGATGTAAAATAGAACAAAATCTTTTCTTAATATCTGTTCCAAAGAAGACAAGTGATCTTTTCCTCTGGTACTGCAGCTGTAACCCAAAGAGAGAAACTAATATCTAGTACTTATCTAATTTTCAGACTGCAGAAGTCTAAATTCTGTAAAGCGTTGGGACTGGAAGAAAAATCTGGTCTCACTCATTTCCATGCCTTATCTGTTGTAGGGAGAGCTTAACAACAGCATAATTCACCAGGTTCTGAAGCCAAGTGTAGGTACCAATAGTACTTAGCAGCACACAGCTGTTGCAAAGTCAAAAAAGGTTTGGCACAGTGAAAGGTTTTTTCTCCCAATGCAGGATAATTTTTGTAGTTCAAATAATACCTGGGATTGATTTCTCACTACTATCCTGGATGTTGTTGGTCCAATAAATATGAAGGCTTGAGTTTCAGAGCCAGTCCTGGATTGAAGATGATCATGAGGTGTGCCCACTTGCAACTAAGGATTTTTAGCCATATGAAAAATGCAGAAGATACATATTATGAGAGTTCTCCCGCTTTTGTCAAGGAAAATTTCTGAAACCATTGAGGCCTCTCCAGAATTAAAGATCATAGTATACAAATGAGACAGAGCAAGTGTTTCAAATTACCATTTTGGACACACCTCAGTGATTCTTATCAGCATTAAGCTGATCAGTTTTGTATGCCTATATGTACCTTACACACTTTGACTCTGGTCCAGCACAGCAAGTAATTCAGAATAATTGTATTTTTAGAAATAATGTTGTTATGCTTCTGCTCTTCTTTTCCCTACGTACAAAAGAATGTCAAGAATCTGAAACGAGTTAGGGAGTACTTGAGGAAAACTAACTAACTAACTAACTAACTAACTAACTAACTAACTAACTAACTAACTTTTGTTTGTACTGTCTTGCATATTTAAAACTACAAAATAAAATCCACTTCTCTGCCTAAGGTATATCATTCTTTGCAGCAGCAGCATTTCATACATCAAGAAAATAAGGGATAACAAATACTATTAATTCAAACAATAAAAAAAAACACTGAAGGGATTTTATCTCATTTGGTGGCTTTACCTAAAGTTGAATATAGAAGTTGCTATTTTTGTTACCTACTGAGAACTGAGTCTAAATTCCTAGAACCTGTTGAATTTCTTAGCCCTGATATGTGGACAGACAGTTCTTGTCTGCAGAACAAGTGCTTACAATTTCTTCCATCCCTCACGGAAACTGCTTTTCTCTGGGTCTATAAAACTGGCCATGTAATCAGGTTTCTGGCTAAGGAATTAGATCCCCAAATACAGATATCTAATCTTTGAAAAGAAATATGTTCTCAGTCACTTAGTGTATCAAGTGTCTCATGAGATATAACGATAAACTTTTACCTTTAGCTGGCTGATTGAATTTTTAGTTAATATATACTGACCTAAAGCCACATTCCTCGGTTCCTTGTGAAACTGGTTGCTGTTTTCAATTCAGTACTATTTGGGGAACTGCTTATTGAATAAAGAAAACTTCCATAGAAGCACAAATTTCCAGCATTATTGGCTAATTAAGGCTTTGTCTACGCTGGCAGCTGGGGACTTTAGGCAATCTCATGCCCATATGCCCTAACCATTTTACATTGTAAATCTCTTGGCTGGGTCTTAAGTGACAGTCTTGCCTGATGCTGCAAAAAATGTTGGCACGAGGCTGATCTGACCCCTTCATACCATGTGCTTTGAAATTATCTGGGCACGCAATCTGTAAGCACTATAAATCGATCTGCTGCAGTCCCACAAGTCCTTGTTTCTGACTTCTTGCAGTTCCCACATATCCTTTCTTTTCTTTTTGTCCCCCATAAGCACAGACAATCTCAGAAAAAACCCAGAAAATTCACAATTGGCTGCTAAAAATAATTTTCACCTGCTGTAAAGGAAACTGATTCACCTGAACATTTAGCCAAGTAATATGAAGCAGCAGATCCATGGTTTATAATCCTTGGGAGCGTGGGGGAAGCAGTCATGATCACTGTGGATAATTCAAAATTGGTCATAAATATCAGGTAAGATTTCCCTTGTGCATCATGAGGACAGTGCTTCAAGGCAGCTCATGGCAGAGGCAAAACATTTAACAGGATAAAATAAAATTTACCTTAGAAACTTGTTTTATGCACAGATTTTTTCCAAGGCTATTTGCAAGGATCTTGCTTTTGTTACATGAGCACCTAGGAGCAAATTGAGCCTTGTGTGCATGTGCCATACATACTGAAGAAAAATATTTTCAGGTTAATAATCTTGAAAACTCAAAGAATGCTGGAATTCCTCAGACCACTCAGAAAGCAGATTGGTTTTATTGAGTCCAAAACAAGGCTTTTTTTTTGCTTTGTTTTTTTCCTATTCTTGACATTTTGTTCAGTGGCTAACTAGTTTCAGTCCTTAGTTTCTGCAGTTCCTCTCCTTTTGCTTTTTTTTCTCCAGATTTTCTGCATTTTTCATCATCATCACTATTATTTATTCTTCTGATGGAAAAGATCAATGATGATTTATAACCTCTGCTTCTTGACCTCTTTCAGCTCCATAGCATCGTGCATACATATGTATACATACATACATATGTAGTATAGCAAGCCTAAATCCTGCTTGCATTGGAGTTATATCTTAGATTTTTTTCAGGAAGTCTTCCTTTTCCTAGGCAGAAATAGAGGTGCTCACCCTGCAGGAGGTGGATATTTGCACTAAGAGAACAGCATCCTTTCAGGAGGGACTGAATTTCCAACTGGAAAAGGGAAGCAGGTGGGATAATCAGACTGAATCTTGCAGAGGCTTCAAAGTGAGCAGCCTTAAATGTGGTCTGGTTAGAAATGGAAAACTACTGAGCAGAAGAAAAGGTTTGCTGGAAAATACTGGCAGAGATATTTCCAGCCAGCCTGGCAGCTGTGAGCCTGGGAACTAAAGTTTCATACTACAAACATCCCTGACAACTGCATCTGGCCTGCTTAAAGTACAGCTGGGGTTCCCCGAAGCCAGAGACATCCTGAGANTCCCTGATTCTCCACAGGGATATCTCATGAATTCCAGACTCCATGAGACTCAGTCCATTGTCATATTGATCCCTCTTTGGTTCCCCTTTTGAGATCAATTTTAGGAATTGTTTTATAATTCAACAGGTGTTATAATATCATAAATATTGAATATTCATTAATACAAGGAGAATGAGCAGCCATGTGGTGGTCTGGAAGACACAGAATCTTGGAACAGTTGGGGTTGGAAAGGACCTCTGGAGGTCACTTTGTCCACACTCCCTGCTCAAGCAGAACTATNGCCATACATACTGAAGAAAAATATTTTCAGGTTAATAATCTTGAAAACTCAAAGAATGCTGGAATTCCTCAGACCACTCAGAAAGCAGATTGGTTTTATTGAGTCCAAAACAAGGCTTTTTTTTTTGCTTTGTTTTTTTCCTATTCTTGACATTTTGTTCAGTGGCTAACTAGTTTCAGTCCTTAGTTTCTGCAGTTCCTCTCCTTTTGCTTTTTTTTCTCCAGATTTTCTGCATTTTTCATCATCATCACTATTATTTATTCTTCTGATGGAAAAGATCAATGATGATTTATAACCTCTGCTTCTTGACCTCTTTCAGCTCCATAGCATCGTGCATACATATGTATACATACATACATATGTAGTATAGCAAGCCTAAATCCTGCTTGAATTGGAGTTATATCTTAGATTTTTTTCAGGAAGTCTTCCTTTTCCTAGGCAGAAATAGAGGTGCTCACCCTGCAGGAGGTGGATATTTGCACTAAGAGAACAGCATCCTTTCAGGAGGGACTGAATTTCCAACTGGAAAAGGGAAGCAGGTGGGATAATCAGACTGAATCTTGCAGAGGCTTCAAAGTGAGCAGCCTTAAATGTGGTCTGGTTAGAAATGGAAAACTACTGAGCAGAAGAAAAGGTTTGCTGGAAAATACTGGCAGAGATATTTCCAGCCAGCCTGGCAGCTGTGAGCCTGGGAACTAAAGTTTCATACTACAAACATCCCTGACAACTGCATCTGGCCTGCTTAAAGTACAGCTGGGGTTCCCCGAAGCCAGAGACATCCTGAGATACCACTGATAATCACAAGGAATTGTAACAGCCATTTATCAGCTGAAAAAGTGGAAACAGTCTGAGGAAACAAGCAAGGTCTGAAAGAGCCAAATTTATCATTGTCTACTGGCTGGTTCAGGTGAAAAATTGAAATTAAAAACATCCATTGGCTCCTTGAAGTGGTGATGTCCTGTGGCTTCTTATGTCTCTATGATATAAAAAGGATTTGATTTTTATCCAAATTGGAGCCTCTGTTTCNCAGTCCATTGTCATATTGATCCCTCTTTGGTTCCCCTTTTGAGATCAATTTTAGGAATTGTTTTATAATTCAACAGGTGTTATAATATCATAAATATTGAATATTCATTAATACAAGGAGAATGAGCAGCCATGTGGTGGTCTGGAAGACACAGAATCTTGGAACAGTTGGGGTTGGAAAGGACCTCTGGAGGTCACTTTGTCCACACTCCCTGCTCAAGCAGAACTATCCAAAGCCAGCTGGAAAAAAGGAAAAAAAAATGAATTACCTGAGGTGTTGCAAGTTGAATCACCTGAAGAGCTTCCATAAAACCCTCTGGCAAAGGCATATAATTAATGCATCAAAGAGTGTAATTTTATTGAATGACTAATAACAAAACATATACAAAGTCAGGAAGGGATTACCTAAATCTTGGCAATAATTTTGACTGTGGATGTTCATTCTGAAATGCTCCAGTCAAATGCTGGCTTTTGGGGCAGCCAGTAGAGTGGTGGAAATCTCCTGTTCTTCTTTCAGGATGAACAGGGAGGTAAAGGGAAGATGATAATGTCTGGACCTCAACCATATCAAATGATTCTTCAGATAGTCCATATTTTCTTACATTTTTTTAATATAGTCTGGTCTCTGATGTAAATTAATATCAAATTCTACTCCTAAATTGATAGATATTGCTTTTCCAACACAGTGTATGATAACGTACAGTTTACCCCATAACCGAGGCAAATGTTTCCTATTGCTTAATGCTCCATTCTTAGAGATGACACCAGACATGGGTATTTATAAGCCATAAAATCTTTGACAATATTCTAAGAAAACTACTGACTACTCACAGTATTAAAATATTACTCCAGTGATATTGGCTACTGAAACTATTAATTTCCTTTAGTTGGCACTGAATGCACCAAATGATGATAATACAATATGTGACCTCTCCAATGCTTATAAATATTATAGATGCTTTTGCAGAAGTTTCAACACTGTGTCAAAATATTTACTTACTTATTGTAGAATTGGGCTTATAATGAGCTAAAGGATCCTGCCTCATTCATCCAAAATAATTGAGGAGATAATTGAGTGAAAGCAATTTCTCCCAGCCACCTGCATGAGGAGCATTTGTTGAAATTGCCTTTTCTCTGTAACCAATTATCATGTTGGTTACTGACAGTATCACATTGAACTTCATTAACCAACAGTTCCTGGATCCTGCAAAAATGAACATGCTTAATTATAATCCCAGTCTACTATGCTTATTATTGCAAACACATCCTAACCATAAAAATTAGATTTATCAATTGCAGCTTTAATGCTGAATGAAGCAATAGCACAACTAGATTTTTGTAACTTGTGTTTGGCATGGAGCTTGTGTGGTTGGGCAGGGAAACACTATACTAACAACTGAAAGATGTTTTTGTCACCTTTGTAATATCTCTCAAAATTGAGAGTGACATTGCTAGTTGAAAACTTTGTCTTGCAGCACTTTCACTACTAAACAATTTTGGGAGCAGTGGAACTGAAGCAGTGGATGGGATTTAGCTGGCAGATGAAGACACCTATATTTAAGTGGCTATGTCATTTTAGAATAGAATAATAGAATAGTTTGGGTTGGAAGAAACCTTTAAAGGTCATCTAGACCACCACTTGTGCCATGGGCAGGGACACCTTCCACTATCCCAGGTTGCTCCAAGCCCCATCCAACCCGGCCTTGAACCCTCCCAGGGATGGGGCAGCCACAGCTTCTCTGGGTACCCCCAGAGAAGGTGCCAACCTCACCCATTCTGCAGTTCTGTGATTTATCTGTGTAAACACTGTAGACTTCATCAAAAACATTGACATCATCACAAATAAAAGGAGTGGGATAAAATCACTTAGAGCAGGACACAGCAACAGAACTCACAAGGGAAGTATTATTATGGCATTCCTGCAAATACAGATGCCTGCATCATAGTTGCTTGGTTTCTTTTCAAGGTGAATGGGGAAAAAAGGTGTCATGACCTGATTCCTACTGGAGATTTTAGTACTTCCTGAAGGACAAGATGAACTGAAATCTAGAATTACCAATTTCCTCTTTTGACCACAATAGGAAGACTAGTAGGCTTCCAAAGGGATTTTCACTTTGTTGTTTTCCAGAACTGCAGGAACTGCACCTTCAGGGCTTGCTTCAATGGGCTATTGTGCAAGCAAATCACTTGAAGAGGAGCATCTATGTAGAAAACAATTACTCTCTTGTGTTTTCCTCTAAACCACATAGCAAAGGGAGAGAAGTTTGAAGAACTAGCTGTTCTTTTATCTGTAAGAGAAATTTCATTGGACATCAGCCTGCTAATTATAAATTAAATATAGTAACTAGTATGTCTGTGTGTTGTATATATATAAATAGATGTATATATATATATACACTCAAGTATATACACATACATGGAGTTTATAGTTTCTTCTTTATTGTCATTTTAAAGGGGAGTTTTTGTCCTTTTAATCTCAATTCTTTTAGTTCTAACATTACTTTTCTTATATAATGTAACCATAAAAGTTTATAACCCTCCCTCCCCACACAAAAAACGAAACAAAACAAAACAAAAAGAACCAAACCAAACATACAAACAAACAAACAAAAAAAAACCCAAAACAAAACAAAAACCCAGAAACCCCTCAAACCACATTTTCAATATGGTTTTTGGTAGGGACCTTCTTTCCTTCCAGATTCACCATCATTCTTCATTGCCTTAATGTGGAGAATAGTTCCCTCCCAAACCCACTTTTTTTATTTATATTTTTTAATTGGGCTGCAATCACTGCAATGACACACGCAGCAAAAGGCCATTCACCCTCATGGCAAGAAACCTTCCTGATGTGGGAAATTTCTTGATGATCAAGCACCATGATTTAAACACTTGATTTAAAATTTTTTAAATTCTGCTGCTAGGAGAAAGTAAAAGACACTAAACCTCCCACTGAATTGGCATATTCTAGAGTTACCAGTGCCACTCCTTATTAAAAAACCCAAGGAAACACAATTTAAAAGGAGATATCATCTATGCCAGCAACATGGTGTTCCTACAACATAGGAACAAGTATGAGCAGTGACTAAATCACTGAGGTGGAAAAGGAACATCAGATATCCTGGCTGCTTCTTTGGATTAATGTTCTCTGGGGGTACTGACACAAAGAAAGAATTCTGGAGTCATATAACCCAACCTCCCAGTCACTGTGGAATTGAGCAAGAATTTTCTCAATGAGAAAAATTAGTCTCTGACCCAACTCTTGGAGTTCTTGACTCTAATAAGGCTTAAAAAAAACCCCCAACTTTAATAATGAGTTATTTCTGTTTAAAAAGTGGGTTTTTTTGTAAGATATTAATATTTTCCTGTTTCTATATACACATAAATATCATCCACATATTTGATATCTGAAGATCCTCAAGATATTATGATGTCATTATATGTAGGAAATGAAATATGGTTGAAATCAAGGTTTGATAACCAGAACAGTAATGTTAGGGGCTAAACTAGATGCCTTTTAAAGGTTCCTTTTCTATCCAAACCATCCTATTGTTCTATGTTCAAAACTAACAGCTCTTACTACCTGGATAAGTGTGTTTAAACCTTCAAGAAAATAATAAAAATGCCAAAACTCTTGTTATCCTGCTCATTGAATTTAGCTTACCTCAGTGTTGAGCATGCTTTCAACTTTGACCAGTCAATGACTTGAGACAGGAAAGCATAAATTGTGTCTATTTTTAAGTATTAACATGTTTTCTACAAAGGCAGTGCAAGGAAAACTGAGTCTCTCCGTGCTTAATTACATCAGAAAACTGCTTGGATAAATCTCTCCAGGTGCAGAATTATGCGATTTTTTTATATTAGGAGTTTCCCTTCCCTTCCCTTCCCTTCCCTTCCCTTCCCTTCCCT
>VXBI01014663.1:1182327-1198970 GCA_013397375.1 Toxostoma redivivum | reverse complement strand
CCCTTCCCTTCCCTTCCTTTCTCAGATGGGAGGCGTTTTAATGGATTAGTCCATTATAACATCTTGGTCCACAGATAACAAAATCTTTTAAAACGCAAAATATTTGTGTTTTAAACAAAGCCAATGGGTGTTGGCACAAACTTTGTTTAACTGGGAAAATATTTTGCATATATAAACTTGCAAAGAATCAGTGGTTATATTTTAAAAATTCTATTTTCAACACCTCTAGTTAACCCTAAAGTAATTTCAGAACTTTAGATGTCTCTGTTTTGTAACAATAAAATTCCCCAGAGGCTGGTGCACCATACATTTTTACAAATAAGCAGATAAATGTCAATTTCATAGACTCACAGAAGGGTTTGTCTTGGAATTCCTGGCTAGATTCAGGTTTGACTCACAAACATGCCATTCCCTTGCCCTGTCATTTAAGGAAGCAGAACTCGTCATCATCCCCTGGACATGCTTTATGTGTAACACAGAGACTGTACTCCACAGGGAATCCTGGGTGCTATTTTAATGAAATAACGTGTAATTAATGTAATAAATATCAGCAACAGAAGCTCCTGGATGCAGCTGGCAACATTCCACTTCCCCATGGCACTTCAGTGACTAAAATACATTGAAAAAAAATGTGTAGAGAAGGGCTGTGTTTCTCTTCTCCTAAATGGAAGGTCAAATGTTTTCAACCCCAGCACAAACAACTTCTGCTTTTGACTCCTGATTTCATTTTCATCCTGGTGTCCCTGTAGAAACTTGTTCCTTTGTTGCTTGCTCAGCGCCCAACTCAAGTGAAAGGGATTCAATATTGCAGTGAGGATGAATAAATTAACATCAGCAAGGTGCTCAGCAGAGTGGGTGGATGTTAGAAAAGAGAAGGAAATATGGATCATTGACCAGGGCTTCTCATTTAATTCTAAAGTTTGGTTAATCTATAACAACCTTCTCCTTTCTGGAAGAGCTGCTTTATTTTAATGCCATTTTACTGCCATGCAGCCATACTAATACTCTTGGCCTATATCACTCTATATAGCAACAAACTACTGTATATACATAAATATATATCTATACGGGGCAAGAGAGAGAGAGTTTTTGACAACTACTAGAATTAACATCACGATGAAATTTAAGATAAAATAGTCAAGTAAAGTCCTCATATCCTATGACTTTGATGATATTTCTTCCCCCCTCCCAGTTTTCTCTCATTTTAACATATCTATGATATAGCTAAATTTCAACTCATATTTTTTGAACATAATTTTAAGCATATATCTGTGGTATAGAGGCTGAGAATTGATCATCTGGAGGAACTTAAGGCAGGATCCATTTCCTCTACTTTGGACATGGACTGTAAAGCCCTTTTAAGTTCTTCATCTAGACTCTTTTTACAGTCAAGGAGAGAGAGCTCCTAGTTACAATTATTCTCATCCTAATTGGATGGTTAATAAAGTTTATGTACATCAATTTAAACTTTCTCTCAGTTTTAGTTCAGTCAGTGTTCAGAAAAGATTTCCTGTAGACTGGCTGCAGTACCACTGTGAATGAAATATTTCCTGGAGCACATCTCATTTTGTTTCCTGTATTTCTCTGTCCAGCTGCAGAAAATGCATCTGAAAGACTGAAGACAAAGTGAATGAGAAAATTCTGGTTTTACCAACCAGATTTTCTTCCAAACTGAGACCAGTCCCTTTTTCAAAGAACCCACATGCATTGATCTGGGTTTTTTCACAAAGAGGAAAATCAAACAGGTGCACAAACCATCATAATTTAATTCTTTTACTACTCAATACTTAATTAGAAAGGTAAGGCAAGTCTTGGAGCAGTATCAGTCTCTACCACATAGGCTGTACAATGCACCCCACTGGGCGTGCACACATACAAATACAGATGTTCAGGAGCACTTTTACTCACTTCAAATCCTGAGTTTGCAACTGTTAGTGATTTCTCTAAGGCTTTGTGGCATCTTAAATCTTTTTCCTATGCCTTGTACGCAGCTGATTTGACATGTCTTAGGCAAAAAAAAATCGCATTTTGTGGCTGTGACAGAAGTGTGAAGGTTTTTATGGAGATCGATGTGATGATGGGTGACAAGAAGGATCAGTGGGGTTCTGAATGAAGATGTAGGTTTGCAGGAAATTTCAGGAATCTGGAGGGGGGCTTAGGGGTGAGACCAAGAAGTTACGATGAAAATTTGAAGAGTGGTGAATTATTTCAGGAAGTTATTTCATGAACAAAGCTTCCTTTCCTTAAGTCCTCCTTGACAGCTGATCACACTGTGAAGTTGCAATGGGACCATAGAACACTCTGGCAGTCTCTTTGTCTCCAAAAAGTACCTTTGATCTCTAACATTCCTTTATAGGAATGTAGAATCACAGTATGATTTAGACTGGAAGGGATTTTAAAGATCATCAAGGGACAATCCCCATGCCGTGGGCAGGGACACCTTCCACTATCTCAGGTTGCTCCAAACCCCATCCAGCCTGGCCTTGAACCTCCCAGGGATGGGACAGCCACAGCTTCTCTGGGCCACCTGTGCCAGGGCCTCAAGACACTCATTTTTAAAAATGTCTTTTCCATATTTCATCTAACGCTTTCCTCTCAGTTTAAAACAATTGCTCCTTGTCCACTGCTCCTTTTCCTGTCGCTACAGGCCTTTGTGAAAAGATTCTCTCTGCATTTCTTACAGGAAAAGGACCTCTAGACCCACTCCAACAGGTCCTTGTCTTTCCTGTACCAGGGAACCGAGATCTGGATGCAGTATTCCAGGTGTGGATCTCACAGAGTGGAGTAGAAGGGGAGCATCCTCTCCCTGGACCCTCTGGCCACACTTCTTGTGGTGTAGGTAATTGGACAGGATTGACTCCCTGGGACTCTTGAGCTTCCATCACTCCAGGGAAGACTGGGAAAGGATCCACCTGATCCTGCCTTAGGACAATGGAATGGGGAGAAGGGTTGTAGGCATAGCCTGGAACAGCCCTGAGAAACTGGGCTGAGGGCAGGAGAAGCCATGGCAAAGACAATGGCACTGCTGAGAAGGACATAAAAATATCTCTAGATACTTTTTCTACTGTAAAGCAGCAGAAAGAGACATTTGTCTCAGAGTTCGAGTTCTGCATTTTTCCTCCATAATTTCTGCCTCCAAACAGTTCATCAGGCTGAAAAACTGCTTGGATCTGATGAACTCAAAAATCTACTGCAGTTTGTCTGTTATTCACTGGGATTTGATAAATTGTATAATAAGAAAATAATAACCCCCAAAAGTTTCATTCATTGCATTCAGGGCCACAGCCTGGAAATGACAGCAAACATAGCTCAGGATTCTGGTGCAATAGGTGATCTTATCCCCATCACTGTCCTCTTGAGGTGAACCTTAACAAAAAAAATTTGGTCAAAGGGGAAAGATGTTTGTGTTAAGCTCTTCCCATCGTATCTTCAGCTGAAAGACATGGAAAACTTACATTAAATTACAGGAGACAAGGAAGGCCTTCTACAGATCAGTCCTGTAACTCAGAGAAAGTTAAAAACAAACAAACAAACAAACAAACACAAAAACCACCCAAACAAAAATCAGCATCTGGAACTATTTCATGTCTGACTCCTTTAAATGGAGGCAGCCAAGCTCCAAGGCTCAGTATGTCACATACCAAAGCATTCATGTGTCCAGCTTCACATCATGGGATCAGAACATGGATATGTAGCCAGATTCCCGGACTATTTGGCAGTGGTATTTTCAGCAGCTCCCACTGGTTCATTTGCTTTCACAAGAGCCAGATTACCCAGCAGTGCTCACCCAGCACAGATCCATGGCAGATTACGTGATGTCTTCATCCAACACTGCTCAGGAGCCACAGAATGACAGATCAGACAGCTGATGGGTTTCTCTTCAAAAGGTCTCAGAAGATTTGTGGCAATACCCATATTTCAAATCTCATCTATCCACTGATGTCTTCCAGACTTGGTTCACCTTCTTGCCTGCTTCCATAGCCACTAGAAACCAGGACACAGCTATTTAACAATGGAAACTTGGTGTAGAAAGTTGTGGAAGCAGAATTGAACTGAACAGCTTAAATAACAGACACACTCAAACAAAGGGAGAAGAACCATTGTGGAATCACAAAGTCACAGAATGGGTAAGGTTGGAAGAGAGCACTGGTGGGTTTATCTGAGCCAACCTCCCTGCTCAAGCAGAGACATCCCAGAGCACAATGCCCTACTCATTATTGTCCACTTCACAGTTATGGGTTCCTTATTTGAAGAAATCACATTTTGATATAAATTCTGCCAAAGCCATCAATGAAGATTTCTGTCTCCAAAGCCAAGGACTCTGATACACAAACACTATGGATGAAGGTGTTATAATTACATGAGGCCTTTAAATTCTCTTAAGTGACTTTTAGGACAAAAAAATTAATGCCCAAGAAAGCTCTGAGATTAACTCATTCTTAGTTATCCATTACTCAATGAATGCTGGGCTAAGTGCAGTGGTGTAGAATAAGAAAAGCTGTATTCAAAGCCTACACATGCGTTGTTTTATGCCACACCATTGTTTTTAATCCTCTGTTCAGTAAATCATGCTGCAAAAATAAATTGGCGTAAAATAAAATATATTCTGAAAAGAAGTAGGAAGTTCCTCCTGACTGACAGCGGCTTGCAATGCCAGGGCTTGTTCTATATTCATACTTACAAAATGCAGATTATATTTCTCTCATGCTGGCAAGCCAATAACTAAGCTTCACTGCTTTTGGCATTCACTAGATTTTTGTCATACCTCCCTAATATGCCTTAAGGGTACTTGTTGATACCAAGAATTGAAACAAAGCTTATGCTTTTGGTTGCCAAGTCACTTCAGCCAGATGGAAACATAAATCTGGAGCCAGAAAATATTATTACTGTTATTTGAATTTGGAATGTAAATGGTGGCTTTGTCTTTACCATGTAAATGCTTCTTCTGTTGTAGAAAAGTCTAACATGAGAAAATATCTATCTCCTTCAGGTTTCCTTTGTTGCTGTCCTAGCAAGTTGGCTTGAATATGTTGTGAGGTCTATAACCCAGTTATAAAAATAAAATAAAATAATAGATTAATGTTCCATGTTCCTTTGTAGAATTTATTTTTCTCTTCAGCTGAGGAAGGAATAACAATGAATAAAGGGTGTATGACAAAGCCAGACAAATCACAGCACAGCACTACACACGTATTTAACACAGAAGGATGAACATCCCTAACAGTTCATCTTGGTGCCTTAAAATCAGGTTGTCTTTATGGAATATCTATTCTCATGCAACTTCAGGGGGTTTTAGGACAATACAATGGTATATTAAGATATTATTGCTGTATTTCACAAAAGATGTCAGAAATTGTAACCATCCCTTTGTAAATCTATAAAACTCCAGAGTCAAAAGTAATGGTCCTAATTTTTAGGGATGGTGCTCAAGACCTCTGTAAAATAGCAGTATTTTATGATTGTTTGTGACCTTCTTATATAAATGTTGTTTTCTTCCCATGTCTGGGAAGTTTTTATGAAAGGAGAAAAGTGATGTGAAATAGAGAGCAACAAATCACTGCAACATCTGAACTGCTTCAATAAAAGGAGTTGTTTCCTCCATTTAAAAGACACTGGTGTACTGTTCTGAACATCAAGAGGGATTTTTGTATTTACTCCTGAAACAGGAAATGAAAATTATCTTCCAAATATAGTAACTCAATTAGCCAGTGTGTACCATAATGGAATCACTGAATCTCAAAATCACAGAAACTGAGAATGGTTTGGGTTGGAAGGGAACATTAAGGATCATCTATTTCCAAACTCCCTGTCTTGGGCAGGGACACCTTTCACTATCCCAGGATGCTCCAAGCCCCATCCAACCTGGCCTTGGACACTTCCAGGCATGGGGCAGACACAACTTCCAGTACAATGCTGTGTATTATTTAACAGAATCTACCTGGGTTTAGCAGAGGCAATCTGATGCTAGACAGTGCCAGCTGAGAAGGGTGAAGACTTCAAGCAGCTGTTCTTCCATCAGTGTAGTCAGTGCAGCCCCACCCTGGCACAGCAGAAGCTCCTTATTGTCTCCAGGAGACATTAATCAGATTAAGGTGACAATTCCAGCCATTCTGACTACAGTATCTGCTTCCTCTGTTTTACAACATGCAGCAGTGAAATAACCAGGTTTATTAAACTTTCCCCAGTGTGAGGACAAGTCCAGATTTCTCTGCAGAGGGATGGTCTCAAGAAAGGTGCCATATATTCTTCAGATGAGAAATCTGAAATAAAAACTGATAGGCCCACACTGTGGGAAACACCAGCCTCCTGATCTAAACTTTGCAGTTTTATCTTCTGTCCAGCCCAGTGAGACTGAAGAGAAGCAGCATCAGCCAGGCCAGGACACAACTAAGAGAAGAGAGAGTTGAGGAGAAATCAGTGATGCTTTTGTGTATTCCTTGCCAACTACTGAATAAACAGCATGGCCTTTGGAGACTTTTCCCCGTGCATCCCCGGGGATGGCCGTGCTGCTGGGACATGCAGGGCCGGTGGTTCTGTCCATGCTGTGTCCCCAGAGCTGCAGGACTCAGAGCCCAGGCTGCCCAAGCCCTGCATCCCACTGGCTGCTGTCCGAGCCGGGAGCCAGATGGTCTGGGAGCCTGGAGCTCACCAGGAGCGGCGCTTCCAGGGCAATCTGCACACAGCAGCCTTTCCAGGGCTGATCCCATCCGAGCAGCCCCGGTGGAGCCCGGCCAGTCCAGGGCCACCGCCAAAAGCTGCTGTGACAGACCAGACTGTCCCTCGCTTCGGGATCACACGGGTACCAATACTGCTGAAAGAATCCACTGCAAAGCTCTTTTTTTAAATTATTTTTTTTAATATTTTTTTTTCTTATGGCTATATCTGAGTTTCTGGCTGTCTGCCTTCATGCGACATAAGTTTTCTGTTCTGTAAAAAATCCCCGTTCCCCAAAGCTCTGGGGTTCCCGTGTGATGATAAACCCGTGCCTGCGAGCGCTGCGGGTTTTAGCAGCGGCTGAAAGCACCATCTAGTGGTGTCAGGAGCTGACGGGAAACGGAGCAATTCTGGTTTGTTTGGAAACACTAAAACGACAAAATTTGAAAAAACCTCTAAGATCATCGAGTGCCACATCTATATGTTTTTTAAACTCTTCCAGAAATGGGAACTCCAACACTTCCCTTGGTCAGTTCCAATGCTTAACCACCCCTCCAATGAAGAAATTGTTTCCAATATCTGATCTAAATATCCCTGGTACAATTTGAGCATTTGCTTTTGTCCTCTCTCCTGTTCCTTGGGAGCAGAGCCCAATTCCCAACTGGCTGTCCCCTCCTGTCAGAGAGTTGCAAAGAGCAAGAAGTTCCCCCCAAGTCTTTGTTTCTCACAGCTGAGCCCCTTTCCCAGCTTCCTCAGTTGCTCCTCATCATCCTTGTACTCCAGCCCCTTCCCCAGCTCTGTTCCCTTCTCTGGACATGCTCCAGCCCCTCAAAGTCTGTGTTGTCATGAGGGGCCCAGAACTGAACCCAGGATTTGAGGTGTGGCCTCAGCCATGCCTAGCAAAGGGGGACCAGCACTGCTCTGGTCCTGCTGCTGTGCCATGGCTGGTACAGCCCAGGTGCCATTGGCCTTCTTGCCCACCTGGGCACATCTGGATCATGTTCAGCTGCTGTCACCAGCACCCCTAGGTCCTTTTACAGCTTTCCAGCCACTCTGTCCCAGCCTGTAGTGCTTCAGGGGTTGTTGTGACCCAAAAGCAGAACCTGGCACTTCTCCCTGATGGACCTCATGCAATTTGCAGTCGATAAACTAAGTCAGAGACAGCAGAAGTTTCATCACCTTCCTCTGGTGTTTCTCTCCATGGCTGCTGTTGAAAGATGAAAGACAAGCTTGCAGGATGCACAGAAGAGCAAACCTGCTTCATTGCAGGTTCTACAACTTGCTGTCCCCCACACTACTCTTTTGCCTCCTCGCAAACAGGACAGTGACAGTTTTGTGCTTTTCTCCCAAAAACTGCTGCTAAATCCTTCAGTATCTAAGTATCTGTCTAAGTAACTATCTGCCAGTATCTAAGTCAGGACTTAGATATTGCAGAGAGGAAAGGTTTCAAGCCAAAGGAATTGTCCTGTTCTTTCTGCCCACTCACCACTGCCCTATCCCTCCTCATCCCATTCCCCAAGACTTCACTCAGTCATGGGATCACAAAACCTAAAATCAAAATAATTCAGGTCAAAAAACGCTTCCAAGATCATAAAGTCCAACCTTCATATTGGCTTCACAATAGGATATATTATATTATTAGTGGCAAGACATATCTTCAGACACAGCACTCAGCTTTGGTCTGCACCTTTCCCCAGCTGGCAGCCTGAATGAACAATTCTACCTTTACTTCTTTTTTTTCTTTACTTCTACCCTAACAGACTTATGGATGCGCCTGTCTTGCAGGAGATTCACTCTCTAGAAACACATATAGAATGGTTTGGGTCGGAAAGGACCTTAAATAAAGTTATTCATCCAGTTCCAACCCCCCTGCCATGGGCAGGGACACCTTCCACTATCTCAAGTTGCTCCAAGCCCCATCCAACATGCCCTTGAGCCCTTCCAGAGATGAAGCAGCCACAGCTTCTCTGGGCACCCTGTACCAGGGCCTCACCACCCTCACAGGGAAGAATTTCTGCCTAATATCTAATCTAAATCTCTCCTTCTTCAGCTTGAAGCCACCCCTCCTTGTCCTATTGCTATATCACTATAGCTGTCCTGTCCTGGTGTCTCACTTCTATTGTGTAGGATTTCTCACCCCATTCCTACCTCTCTAATGATGCAGGTCTAAGGCACCTAGAGATTAATACTGGAATGGTGAAATGAAACAATTGGGTAGTAGATTAATGATGGAAAAGAAGGGCAGGAACCAGAGGCCAGGCCCTCACCACCTGAGTTTATGCACACTGCTTTGTCAGACTTGAAGGCACATGCATTAAAATTTCCATCAAGCAGGCATCCCTATCCACATAACTGATCCACCTCCCTGCCTTTATCCACTGCCATATGTACTGCATCATACATTGCCCCTACCACCTTTTATTATCAGCCTTCCTGCTGACTGGAAACATCAAGGGTTAGCTTCAAATCATTAAAAAACCTGCAATTATTAAACTTGTGAGGTCTCAGAAATCCTCCCCCCTGCCTTTGTCTGATGAATTTTCAAGTACTGTATTTTGTGTAGGAGAAGTCAAAAGAACTTCTGCTTGGTGCTGGAATGCTGAGAGTAGTTGTGAAGTCCTTCTTCTAAAACAAGTATTGGCTATGGGGTAATTCCAGTTTTTCTCCCAGTCATTTTCAGTCTTCCTCACCTGATCACACAGAGCAGTTCAGAGTCAGCCTCATTTCAATGGCTTGTGCTTCATTTCTTCAGCAAAAGATGTCAAAATTTCATGGAACTCATTGGTCTTGACAGTCCAGGGAACTTCTACTGCAAAAACATCTTCTTTTCTGTAATCCATGTCCAGCTACTGGACTAAGAAGAATTAAGAAGGGCAGTGATGCCCTTCAGGCCTGACAATCAGTGAATTTTGATTCTTGTCTGTTGGGTGCCTCAGTGGGTCAGTTCCTTTATGGAGATGGGATTTGAAATAGTGATAACGAATCAGTTGTAATAAATAAGTTGTGAACATAAAAAGTCCTCATTTCTCATATAAAATTCAGCAGGAATATACCTTGCTTGCCTGCTAATTACAGAAAAATACTTAGAGTAGTCTTAAATCTAAAAATACTTAAATAAAATATTTCTGTCCATATGACTGTTATATAATTACAACAGCACATAGTTAACACTTTGACAGATTGATCTAATTAAGCATCTCCTGATTATATATTTTTAAAAGGTTTCATTTACCCTAACCTAGAGAAAATTATTTCCTTCTTTCTCTTTAATACTCCATATCTGGTAGGTGGGTTAGGTTTTTGGCCAGCTAAATCTAATCAGCAGTGCAAAAATCAGGCAAAAAAAGCAGTCAAGGTACCTTTAATGTAATGAGACACACACAATCCTTGGTGATATAAGATTGGCCAAGTGGCATCTCTTAAGCTCCTTGTAACTCTTTTTGGGGTGAAAAAGCAGGTCTTGGAGCATAAACAACAACATGAGTAACAGTAATTAATGACTGTGGTCTCTAAGCCCAGCTGGAAGTGTGAACCGAGGCGACATTTGTGTGAAACAGCAGCTCCTGCCTTCTGCTGAGTTACAGAATCAGCTTGAGCCAGGGAATAAAAGGAGCTGGAAGGGGTAAGGATGGGGTGATGAGAGAGGAGTAAGGGCACAGGAGCAAGGGACACAGGAAAGCATTTTGGTGGAAGGATGTTCCAGAATCAGTAAGGACAGTAATACTCCCAATACAATAAATTTCCCTGATTTTTCATTGGAAAAGATTGGACATGTCCCAGCTGAACTGCTTTCACTTGTGCAGGAGAGCAGTGCAAACCTTGGATCCCAAGCCTGCTAATGTCATTCAGGAAGGAGCAAACATGTTATGCAGGAAAACAACCTGTTCTGAATCTGTTTGTCTTTAAGCTGCTGAAGGTGACAGCAGTTAGGCACAGGCTTGACTGGAGAGGTACACACATCCTTAGAAGCATACACAGATCTTAGATTTTGCTTGAATTTTTCCTGAATCCAAGTTTTTGGTTTTATTAGTACTGTTACAATATCACATGTATGTAACTTTACAAAGCAAAGATGAACCCAGCACAGAGAGGCAGCAAAATCACAGCAAAACATGAAGATCATCAGTTCAAGCTGGCTTCATCTGCAGAATTTTACTTAACACTTAAATTAAATTAATCTTCATTCTGGGGTAGCTTAAGTCTTGTGATCTTTGCCTTAGCAACCCTTCCTTTACTTTTTCATTCTGCTTTCCCATTGTAATGAAACACATGCAAATTCTGATACAGAACAATTTGATTTCTTTGAAACCCTAAACTCTGCTGACAAGACAGGTTAATGCTGATTTGTCAAAGTTCATATCTGATGCACAGGGAAAATGCAGATATAAAATCAAATGTGATGGCTTAAGAGAAAGATTGAACTTAATCTGTTCTGTCTGGATGTACAGACGTCTGAAGTTTCAAAGTGCTCCCTCAAAAACATTTCTCCAGACAACACATAATCTTTAGAGGTGTTAAAATCAAGGAAAATATTGAGATATTAAAAAGTTCAACCATAAGCCACAGAACAGTGTGAAGTTAGGTGGGATCCTTCTACAAGAAACCTCACTTCAGCTGAGTGTGGATCCTCTCTGGAACGGGCTAAAATCAGGGATATTTAAAGTATGGACAAAAAAATTTATCACATACAGACTGGCTAACTGTGCAGATTGGAGTAGAAAAGATCCTTTGAATCCTAAAAAAGCAAAATGCAGAATTAGCAGAGAAAAAGCCACTTCAGCTGCTCCTCCCACCATCACTGCCCAGGATCACGTGTATTCCTACATCACAGCACACACTGGTCATGAAAACACAGAAGCTTTCCCTGTGCCAGCCCTCTCCCATGTTGTCTACCCATGAACAAAGAATTGACTCACCAAAACTGGTTTAATATTATAGTTAAAACTACAAAATAATTTTTTTTTAAAGGTGAAGAGTATGTGGACATAACTGCACCAGGTTTCACAACCAAAGGCCATGGACCAGAGACTTCTCTCTCAAAAAGATGTCTTGGAAACCTGTGGTCTGACAGATAAATTGACTGATTGGTCAATTATTCATTTTATGTGCAGCTTTTTAAAGAAAAGAACAGCAAATACTTTGTCCTGTCAGCACTCAGTGTAGGATTCTGACTCTTAGACGGTTTAAGCACTTGACTCCTCTGCAGCTGTTGGAAAACAAGAGTTGGAAACAAACCTGAGTGCTAAATACCTGCTGAGTATTTGGTACTTGCATAGTTCAGGGGAGGAATCTGGGCAGAAAAGCCCAGTTCCAAAAAGGAGCCACCACAGAAGTTGAATACTATTTTATGGGGAAGGAGCTATCTGACTTGGCTTCATTACAGATTCACACATTCAATCACACCAACATCACTTTTCAAATACCATCTCTTACAAATGGATGTTGTTAACTTTCCCCAACAGTAAAGGCACAGCATGTGATTTTCATCCATCAGAGGAAGCTTAATAAATCAACCAGTACATTACAGCTTCACGCCAAGTTAGCACCTTCATCATGGAATGAAATTAGCAAAGCAAATACACTGGCTAATTGTGAAATATGCTAATTACCAGCTCAACCCGTGAAATAAGGCATGAGTGATGTGTGACGAGCTTTGTACAGAGTCGTGAACGCTTGGAAATGCGACACTTAAATAAAGTCTAAAACTGCTTATGCAGAGAGAAAGGAGAACAGACAGGGCTAGGGAACAGGCATGGTGGAAAAATATTTTCATAGGAAGTTTGAAACCTTTTCGCTTCTGCTACTCTCGTGGGATTAAAGGCTGGGAGTAGGGAAATGCACTGATAACAGGCTACAGACCATTTTCCATCTATTTCACACCAATCTGAATCTATTCAAGGTCATTACCAAAGAGAACTGAGCTACCAGTTTGGGATAAATTCACAAGTTGGCACAGTTTGACTTGAAGTCAATAGCATGGTGGTTTTCCATTGGTAGAGAATTTGTCCTTTTATTTGATGAATTCATATTCTTTTGCTCACCAACCAGGCACTGACAGTTGGGCTTTGGAAATATCTTCATTTTTGAGAACAGGAAGATGATTCACCAGCCTAGGACTTTCTCTGCCATTCACCTTGGCTCTTATGCAGACTCTTATTTTCGTTTCTACACAAATCTCCTACTTGTGTTTTTGTACTTGTCTTCTAAATTATGTTGTGTTTTCTCTATTTAAACTCCTCCTCCCCACATTTCCATCCTGCTAGAGGAGGGGAAAAAAGGCTCTGAGAGAAGTATAAAGTCTTACCGTGGTTCATCAACAAGGGAAGACCACAGATGTGAAAAATGAGTCCTGTTTTATAAGGTTTGACATTTAGAGCCCAACAGTTCTTCCCCTCTGCTCTGCTCTGCTCTTGTGAAACCCCACCTGGAATACTGCATGCAGCTCTGCATGCACAAGGAGGATGCTCACTTGTTGGAATGAGGCCAGAGGAGGCCACCCATATGATCAAAGGGCTGTCTCTGCTGTGGGGACAGGCTGAGAGAGTTGGGGTTGTTCAGCCTGGAGAAAAGAAGGTTTGGGAGACAATT
The DNA here is from genome assembly GCA_013397375.1 of Toxostoma redivivum. NCBI lineage: Eukaryota > Metazoa > Chordata > Aves > Passeriformes > Mimidae > Toxostoma > Toxostoma redivivum. Next base: position 1,185,728 of record VXBI01014663.1, on the reverse strand, counting down.
TAAAACCCATTCCAGTGCCTAAAAGGGCTCCATGAGAACTGGATAGAGACTTTAGGGGATGGTTGGGCACTGGAATAGGCTCCCCAGGGAAGTGGCCACAGCCCAAGGCTGACAGAGCTCAAGAAACAATTTTACAACCTTCTCAGGCACATGGTGGGATTTGGAGTGTTCTCTACAAGGCCGGAAGTGGGAATCAATGATCCTTGTGGGTCCCTTCCAACTCAGCACATTCTATAAATCTATGATTATATGAAATAATAATAACCCTGTAGGGTTTCTAGCTAGGTAGTCTGAGAGGCAGAACTCTGGCAGAAGTCAGTTCCTGGCTCGTCCCAACACAGAATGGGTCAGGTTGGGAGGGACCACAGTGGTCATCTGGTCCAACCTCCTGCTCAAGCAGAATGACCCAGAGTTCAGGACACAAGATTGTGTGTCCAGACAGTTCTGGAATATCCCAGTGAGGAGACTCCAGCCCCTCTCTGGACAATCTGTTCAGTGCTCGGTCACTGCACAGTAAAGAAGTTCTGCCTCCTGTCCAGGTGGAACTTGCTGGGATCAGCTCCTGCCCGTTCCTCTGGTGCCACTGCTGGGCCCCCAGAGCAGAGCCTGGGCCCTGCTCTGACCCTCCCTGCACACAGGGACACACAGGGATGAGGTTCCCTCTCAGGATCTCCTCTCCAGGCTGAACAGCCCCAGCTCCCTCAGCCTTTCCTGGGCAGGGAGATGCTCCAGTCCCTTCATCATTTTTGCCACCCAGCACTGGACACACTCCAGGAGCTCCATGTCTCGTCCTGAGGAGCCCAGAACTGCACACAGCACTCCAGATGTGCCTCCCAGGGCTGGGCAGAGGGGCAAGGATCACCTTCCTTAGCCTGATGGGACACATCTAGCAGGATTTTGTTAAGTGCCTTTCACAGAGTCTCATGCAACATTTGCAGGAAATTAACCCATTAACCCCAATTTTTAATTTTTTTTTTTTTTTTGGCCAGACCACTGATTCACATGTTGCTTCCTGGGGGATTGTATTGCAGCTGCAGAGCAAGGAGCACTTAAAACAAACATACACAAATTTGATGAATGGAAGAACTAGTTTCCAATTTTTTTTTATTGTTGCATCTTGAAGGATTAANTTGTTAAGTGCCTTTCACAGAGTCTCATGCAACATTTGCAGGAAATTAACCCATTAACCCCAATTTTTAATTTTTTTTTTTTTTTTGGCCAGACCACTGATTCACATGTTGCTTCCTGGGGGATTGTATTGCAGCTGCAGAGCAAGGAGCACTTAAAACAAACATACACAAATTTGATGAATGGAAGAACTAGTTTCCAATTTTTTTTTATTGTTGCATCTTGAAGGATTAAATAGCTGAGCCAATTTATCAAAAGTTTCTGTCTGGATCTCAGCAAAAAGATGCCCCACCCCTGGAAGAGTGCAAGGCCAGGCTGGATGTGGCTCTAAGCAATCTGGTTTAGAGGAAGGTGTCCCAGTTCATGGCAGGATGTTGGAATGAGATGATCTTTAGGGTCCCTTTCAACCCAAACCACTCTGTGATTCTGGGAAGGGTCTGGAGCCCCCAGAGCAGCTGAAGGAGCTGGGAAAGGGGCTCAGCATGGAGAAAATGAGGCTCAGGGGGGACCTTGTGGCTCTGCACAACTCCTGACAGGAGGGGACAGCCAGGGGGGTCGGGCTCTGCTCCCATGGAACAGAGACAGGACAACAAGAAATGGCCTCAAGTTGCTCCAGGGCAGGCTTAGAATTGGATATTGTGAACAATTTCTTCATGGGAAGGGTTGTCCTGCCCTGGCACAGCTGCCCAGGGCAGTGTTGGAGTCCTCATTCTTGGAGGGCTTTCAAAGCCCTGTGGATGTGGCACTTGGGGACATGGTCAGAGGTGGCCTCAGCAGTGCTGGGAATGGTTGGACTTGATGATATTAGAGGCCTTTTTGAAACCTAGGTGATTCTAAACTCCTGTGACTCTGTGATTCCATGGCATGGTTTATGAGGTTCTATGCCTCACCCTTCTGTGAGAGGCTGGGTGTTGCTTCTATCATAGAATCATTAGAATTAAGTTTGGAAAAGAGCTTTAGGATCGTGCAGTCTAACTGCCCACCCAGGCCACCACCATGTTCACCATGAAACCACGTCCTTAAGCGCTGTATCCACATATTCTTTGAACACTTCTAGAAATGGCCAGTCCCCAACTTCTCTGGGCACTCTGCTCCAGTGCTTTACCACACTTTCCATCAATGTTTTTTTCCTGATACCCAATCTAAACCTCGCCTGTCACATCTTCAGGCCTTTCCCTCTCTTTCTGTTACTTGTTACCTGGAAGAAGAGATCAACCCCCCCCGGCTGTCCCCTCCTGTCAGGAGTTGTGCAGAGCCACAAGGTCCCCCCTGAGCCTCCTTTTCTCCATGCTGAGCCCCTCCAGCTCCCTCAGCTCCTTCTCATCATCCTTGTGCTCCAGACCCTTCCCCAGCTCTGTTCCCTTCTCTGGACTCACTCCAGCCTCCCAGTGTCTTTCAGACACAGCCCAAAGGAAATGAGATTTCAAACTCTGCTAAATTGTGGAATTAGACTTTATTAACCTCATTTTCTTCTCATTTGCTGGTGGCCTGAATCAGTCACTAAAGTCATGCCTGCATGAAGCTGATCAGTCTGACAGAAGACTCAGGCATGAGATTTTGGCATTTGAAATTTTAGGTGTATAAGAGATGGGGAGGGAGCAGGAGGATGTAAAGGGACCCAGTGTATTTAGAGGAACTTACATGTTCCTCAGTGCATTTCCCTTGACAGTTTGCAGAAATACAGTGAGTCAGCTGTCATCATATAATATATTAGTATAAAACAGTGTAAAAAGGGACAATATGCTTAGGCACTGATTAAAGAGAAAAGGGGAAAGGAAAAAAAACCTCCAAATAACCAAGCTCTTTGTTAGTGAAAGGGAATTGTGTGAAAGTTTGGAAATGTGCCTCTGCTCAACTTCAGGAATTAGTTTTCAATTAGTTGGAAGTATTTTCATTCCGGCTGCAAACCAGCCCAAAGACCACCTGCTGTGAAATAAAGGAGCACAGACCAGCGGTTATTATAGCAATAGCCATAAGTTTATTGCTTATTGGTACTAAACTTAAATCTTAGTAATTTTGAATTACTGAGTTAGCTTAGATTTATGGAGATGCAGGATCATTTAGAATTGCAGTCATTCCAGAAGGGTATATTATCTAAACCAATTTTCTTATAGTGATACAATTGCAATACCATAGTTATGGTTGTATCAGCCTTTCCATTATAAACTCCTATTTTCAGGGGCTTGTAATTTGACCGTAAAAATTCACTCCTTGTTGAAACATGGCATACAAGGTCTGAGATGAACATCTCTTTTTTTTTTTTTTTTTTTTTT